>JAOEHY010023673.1:0-14723 GCA_025447955.1 Psilopsiagon aurifrons | reverse complement strand
AAGATGTTGAACAAGACCAGTCCCAACACCGATCCCTGAGGGACACCACTCGTTACTGGTCTCCAGCTGGACATTGACCACAACTCTTTGTGTGCAGCCATTGAGCCAGTTCTTTTTCTACTGACTGGTCCACCTGCTTTCTACGGTGCTCTGACACCCTGCCTGAGGAAGGCGTCTACAAAGAGAGAACATATCTTCAAAAGTTAATACCTCATAGCTTCATTTGATGCAGGCGATAGAACTCCATAAATCTGGTTTCTTCAATCGCATGGTTTAACTATTACAGCATTTAAAAAGAAACTGGTACCAATAATGTGTGCAGCCACAAGCCACTAATACCCACAGAAGACATGCAGTGCGACCAAGGACATCCTGGAAGAATCCCCATGGAGACAAACTCCACTTCTTCTTCAACCTTGCCTTAGGTGAAGTGTCACAATTTTCAAGAATTTAGAATAAATTCTACACCAAATGCTCTTAAAATGCAGCAGGTATTTCTAGGTGGTGGACCTGTAACTAAATGGAGAAGCAAGAAAGACAACTAGAAATAATCATGTTACAGTCAGCAAGTACTTGCCTATACAAGGGCAAGAAAACTGGAATTAGGATTAATCAGGGGGTTTTGGCTTTTTTTGTTTGGTTGGTTTTTTAGGGGTTAATCAGGAATTTCAAAGTGCTTTTAAAGTGCTTAAGCATTCTTCCAGCACTACAGGAATTGGTAATTAGCTCTTCTTTGAACTTTTAATCACTGGAAAATAATAAAGTATATTCCATATACCTACCTCCACAGAGGACGCAAAGCTTATCCTTATCACTGTGAACCAAGTTCAGGCTCAGCTAGACAGACTGCAAGTTGCTGTAGATGTCTGCTAATGTTAAGCATTCATTCTGGAGGAATTAACTTTAAGATATACAGATCAACCAAGCAATTCTTAAGCCTGGATACTTTGTGGAACAATTCATTCATTCAAATTACTTTTATTACATTGACTTAGATAATCCCATTTTTATAACATATAAGTCACCACCATTTCCATCCTAAATAAAAATATGACAGAATATGTAGGTGAACTGTTTGAAAGTTGTTTTCCTTTTTTTTTATTAGAGCATCTTCAAACATAACAACAGGATCAGTGGGAGGCAACACAAACCATCAGTAAGACAGTACCTGCAGGGGCTCGCTTGGGTGTATTCATCATCACTTGGCAAACTGAACACTTTGTTCAGGAAAATTTTTGTCCTGAGTTTAGTTTGAGGTGTCCCTGCCCTTGGTAAGGGGGTTGTAACTAGACGATCTTAAAGTCCTTTCCAACCCTAACTGTTCTATGATTCTATGTAAGTCATCTCACTTCTGCTACAGGGGAGCCTGCTCACCCTCTCCTTTAAAGGCCCATGACACTAATATATGGTATGCTGCAGAATGATGGCATCTATTTCAGGCTGCTACTGCTTTCAAACTGAATACAGGCTGGAAAGATAAGACAGATCAAATGAAAGTCCTAAATATTTTCAACCATAAGTATCAAATACTGGCTAGAGTCTTGGACCTTGTCTAAGAATAAAGTTTGTGGGAGAAAGAAAACAAATACTAGAAATTCTGTGTTACATTAATTTTGTAAATCCATCCAGGTGAAGAAGACAAGCTTTCTAGCCTGGGACATTTATGGATCTGGGACAGGTATACAGACTCCAGCACCTTATTTGTAGAGGAGAGCTAGTTCCACAGAGCAGTAACTAGATTTACCCCAGCAGACACATTGTAATGTTCATCCAATGAACTGACAATTCAGCCAAGTCACATAGTTCCTTGCTGTTTTCCATGGAACATCTGAATCTGGTGATTTTGAAAACAGCATCCACACAGTAGGGGAAAGCCCAGTGCTGCAAGTGGTGTGTCAGAGAAACTCGGGCTCCTAATGATGAAGGTCCTCAGAGTCATCTTCACTGCCATCTGTCACAGCAGCATCTCATAGGGATCTGGAGGAGCAGCCTGTCACCTCTGTGCTCACCAGGGGCAATTTTGAAGTGAGCTGCAAGTCATCAATGCTATTTACATTGTCAAATCCTGGCATGAGTCTGGAGTGACTCTTGGACGTCCACTGTGCTCTTGGAGATGAAGTAAGAGTTCGCTTTCTGCCAACAGTCACCAGGGAGAGCATCTTGCAGGTCATAGACATGGGAAGTCCCCACTCCTGTTTCCAGTGACAAAGAGCCTGGCAGTCTTCAGAAGCTGGGTACACCACTGACCAATTTCTGGATGCCTGACTCTGCAGAGCAGAAATATATAGACTAGGTTTGACAAAAAACAGAGACAAGACCAGAAAAAGAGTTGCTGAGTGTGAATACCAGAGAAGTTGAACCTAAATATCAATATAATCTCTTTCCTAACAAGATCAGTATTTCTTGGCCACTGACTGATCAGTTAATCCCCTTTTTTTTTTTTTCCTTCCTTCAGTGAAACTCCCAAGTTATTATAGATGATATCCAGGGAAACAATATTCACAGCTCCATTGTAGTATTCTTTACTGACCCAAATAAAATTTGTGTGAAGTTTTCATACCAAACTTTAACTGTGCCCTTACTGGAAGCAGTCTGAATGCCTTGATTCTGCATTTTCATCCTGCAAACTGAAGATTATCCTCAGCACTACCTGAATGATAAATTAACCCCTTGCAACATTTCTCTTCCTTCTCCTTCTTGTAATTTCTTTCTTATTTCTATTTCTCTGTGTCCTGAGCCTTAATTTTTGCAGAGGTTTCAAAGTTCAGAATATGCATATACCTCAGTATGAACCTATCTTAAATTGCTAACATCATATGCTATACGTGCCTCCCATCTTGCTGGAGTGAATGCGATAAAAGAACAGATGCATTTTACTGAGTTGCTGTGTAACATAAGATGCACAAATTGTCTCTGATTGGGAAGAATAGATTATTTTTCTTGTCAAATACATATGCTTTATGTACACTGCTTGTTAGAGCAATGTACAACAAACATTTGATTTTTAAAGACTGGAATAGTCAGAGAATGAGCTTTGCATGTGAAATCTTTGCCTACAAGAAGAAAAATGGAAGTACTACGCAGCATATTCTGTTATCAGGACTAAACAGGGGTAACAAGAAGTGTCTGAAGGAAAGCAAGCAGTGGAATCTGCCAAGTTTGTCTATACAATGTTGGGTTTATCCCATTTTTTTTATTGACCTGCGTGGTGAGTTAAAGCGGGAAAGGAAAATGTGCAGCAGTGGTGCCAGCACTAAGAGGAGGGAGAAACCGTTGTCAGGACATGGCGGTTCTGTACAAGCTCTCTGATATCCATAGGATTTAGCCAATCTGTTCCTGCAGATGTCAGTTTTATGCATGATTTACCTGGCTTGACGCAGCTCCTGCTCTTGTGCCAGTGCTGCCAACTCAGAGGTTGGAAAGCCACAGTGCCCTGCAACTGCAACCTTGCCAGGGCTTCATAGAGCATATATACAGCTCCCTGCTACCCCAGAGAAGGGAGGATAAGGGCTCTGTGTTTTGGTCTGCTTTGGTTTAAGCTTTCTCTTGAGCTTTTCTGTATAGAGCTGAATATTCACAGCAGAACTTTTTATTTTTTCTCTCCAGATGAGCTTCTACTAAAGATTAAAACAGAACAAAGGAAAACAGACACAAAAATAATAACTTAAAACCATAATTTTTGAGCCAGACACTGGGACAGAACATATGTTTGTCATCCCCCATAAAGTATTGGCTATTAAACATATAATATTTCCACTGTATCTTGTGTGGTATACAAGGCTGATTCTGAGTGAGTGTATGCAGCTGGTCTTCTGTGAGCACTTTCAATACACTTCAGAATATCACATTATTTAACAGTTGTGTTCTTTAGTAAGTACTACAAAGCAATCACAGTGGCTTTGGAGATTTTATAGATTTCCTAAGGAGCCACTACTGTCTGTAAGATGCCCTTGGGGCTTCTGCCTTGCACTGTGATTATGCAGTGTTTCATTTCTGTCATAAAATACAAACAAAAGAATAACAAAAGAAGTAATCTTCTGCAGCTGGAAACCAAATTACTGGACTCTCTTATAATGAGAGATTTTCCCCAAAGTGACACAGTGGGACATTAAAGCTTTGAATTTGGTCTTACCTAAATGAAAATAAAGGGAAAAATTCCGTTGACTTTAATGGTAGAGGTTCAAACTCTGAAGGAGCTATTTAAAACCTTATGTAGGTGATTTATGAGTGTAGTTTTATATATGTTAATTAAGGGTCTTCTTATCCCCTCCTCACCTCTGGAAACACTATAGAAATATTACTAAGTTCTGTGATTACAAATGTGTTGGTGATATGGCAATGGTATCTGCATGAACAAACAGCATTTCTGTTGGGGTACTTACTCATATAGGCTTTATAATTTCATGGATTCACAACCAAGGAATTGTTATGTCTACTGTTAGCAATTAGCAGGACACACTAAGCCATTTATAGCATTCATGCAATCGGCAAATAAAATACTATACCTCAGTTCTGACTGTGTTGGTATATTCAGGAACCAAGACTTACCAGTTGTTTCAGTTCCAAACAGTTTCCTAGCTAATATAACTTCTAGGAATACTTTCAGAAAAGAAAGAACAAAAATAGTGAGAAAGGAGAGTTTCTGAGAAGAACTCTGTAGAATGCACTTTGATGAAAAAAGCGTATGCATCTGTAAATTTAATGCTACATGCACCCTACTATATTGGTGTGACTCACATACGAAGTTCAACTTCTTTGGCCAGTCTTACAGAAGTCAGTGTTTCCTATTTTGCCATAGATACTATTTGGAATACCTGTAACTAAGCTCAATTTGAGATGAAATCGGAATTTTACAATTATTGTTTTCAATATGAAAATTAGTATAGTTTAATACAATGCAGTGACAAAGTGATTGTAAACCCCCTGACTTTATCTTTTTTATTTGCATTAAACCTTGAAGTTGCTTTCAAGCCATTTGCCTCTAGGTTGTACTTAGAAGTATACTGGAAGGAAGGAATTACAGCTTATGAGGTTCAGTATCTCAGTTTTATTCCAGTCACCCTGATGTCCTGAATGGACTTGGTTTTGTCTTGATGCTTCTTTAGCAATAGGATACTTAAAGAATCAGTAAACTGGAGTTCAGTTTCTTGGATTATTTTGTAAAGCCACTACTGTTTCAGTATAATGCCTGATCCAGGAACTGCTTGTTTCATCTTCCCATTCACTACAATAGACTTCAGAGAAAGTTTAATAGAGAGTCAGAAAGTGATGTGAGAGCAATCACACATTTGGTTGCTAATTGTTGAATGAAGAAATGAGCTAAAACTGTGCCAATAACTTGCCTCGAGATAGTCTTACAGAAGAAGATCTTCTCTAAATAAAATCTATCAAGAATAGGTCTTTTAATTTGGTGATAGTCATTCAACTCAGCAGAATAGCTTTGCTTTTCCCACAGAAAGAACTTTTAGTTTCAAACTGTAGGGTATAAAATTTCAGTATGGGATAAACCAGGCACCTTCAGGACAACAACGGATGAGGATAACTGAGCGCTGAAAGAAAGGTAAAAAATGAAAAGCCTTTTAAAAGTAATTTCTTGAACATTCAGATGATTGCATAATTCACTTTCTTAATAAAATCCTTGCTGATACTTGCATTCCTGTGAGCTCAGAAGTGCTACTTTAATTTAGGCAAGCAAGTATAGACTGCCCAAACCTGAGCTGAGCTCTCCCAGACCATGAGTATTCTAGTAAAACCCAGTACGATCCTAATAGAAGTAGATACAGTGGCTGTTTTACTCCTGGCAGTTGTTTTGTCACTCGCCTTTGCTTTATGAAACTGTCTTTACACAATTGTGTGTACATCAAGGCCAGATGGTGCTGGCCTGTCAGGATTTTCTCTTTCCTACTTACTGGTATTTTAGCTCAGTGCTTTGAATGATAATGAGATCCTATGTTATTTAAAAAAGAAATTAAGGGCTGTGGCTACACAGAAGCTAATGTGCTGTGATGCCTTGTTGCTCCTAGTCTGGAGATCTTGTCTCCTCTGCCTTGGTCATCCATGTAGTCCCTGCTGTCTCCTGCCAGCTCTGCCCTTGCCAGGCTTGCCTGTGAACCCAGTTGTCTGTATCACCTAGCAGGAAGCTATCTTTTTGCCGGGTGAATGTTCCACCAGCTTATGCAGTTGAATTAGCTCATGGAGGGCCTGGTGGGCAGCAAAACTGACTCAAAATATGAAGTTGGAGGTTGTAACAGGGAACAGAGGACAGAAAGAGTGAGGTTTCCCCTTTCGAGCAGCAATAAGTTCTTATGTCAGCTCACCTCCTTGTAGAAATGCACCCGCAGGCATTTAATTGCTGTAATATCTTTCAGTCTACTCCTCACTAAAGCAGTGTTTTGTGAGGGTCTAAAACAGCCAGCACAAGAGAGTAAGCTAAAATTGATGCTTAGGCTGAAGCTGCCAAAGAGGGAGAACCAGCATATACTGAGTGCAGCCACTCAGGGCTATGTTCAGCAAGAGTCACCAGTTTGGTATTATTAACATCACATACCCTTCCACAGACACCTCAGTTGGATTCCTAGGGGAATGCAGCAAAAGCTCACACTATTATTTTCACTAAAACCACAGACTGAGGCTAGAATGACACATCTTCCTAAAGAAAGTTGTAGCTACAGCACTTCCCCAAAATGTGCAAGAAGCATTCCAGTCCTGATGCCATTCAATCATTTTAATCACCTGCTTGACAGCATACAGCCTGGCTCCCACTTAGTTGTTACAGCTCCCTGTCCTAGTTTAGTCTTGAGCATGAATCTCTGCTTCAGGGGAATGATTATACAGTTGACATGAAACTTCACTGCATAAGTAGCTGGCCTTTGAGACAAGGACTACACTACGAGGTCCATTGCTCCTTAGCACCCAAACCACAAGCCTGCAAAAGCTTCTTTTGTGTTTTTTATCTTTCTCCTAGTATACTTTAAAGTACTTGATGCAAAGTGAGGCAGCTTGAGAAAGAGAGATGATGGATGCCTTCAGCCTGCATAGTCTGTAGGCTGGTGTCTGTTACGCACTGCACAAAGAGGCAGATTCAGGTCTTGCCAGGCAAATTTGGGAATTCAGCATGTTGCTTTCACCTCAGGCAAGTGCTCTCCATGACAAGGAATGGATAAGAGGGGACATAATACCACCTATTTCAAGAGACAACAGAGAATATAGCTGAATTTCATATGAAGCTCAGTTTTCCACAGAGCATTGCTGACATAAGGGAAGTTATAGCTCAGCTGAGATTAAAGAACTTTCTGCAGCCAGTCCTGGTGCAAAAGGAGAAAGGGAAAAGGCTGTAAAGGTTGTACATCGCCACAGGGTGTTCTGGGGCAAATATCTTGCTGAAACGGATGCAGCAGTTTTTGTAAAGCTGCTGCATTCAGGTACTTCATTAGTAGCTCCAGCTTTGATTGCTTGAAATGTTTTCTGTTCAGTAATTTGAAGCAGTAAGTCACTGTTTAAACCCTTAAAAATGAACTTATCATGAAGTAATTAGGAGTATAGTACTCTCAGTGATATCTGATCCTCTGAGACACTGGAAGAATAGCTTTGTTACAGCACAAAACATCTCTTCAACTGTCTCTGTGCAGATTGTGGAGAAGGAGTTGACTTTTTTTGTTTTAATCAGACCTTAGATTCAGAATTTCAGCAGTGTAAGCTGGAAATGCTGTGTTCAGAAGAAGCATGACAACCTAAAATCCAAGTACCTTTTAAGAAGTTATTTTTGTTCAAGAGCACAAGCGGTATCAGTGGAAGGCAACTGAGCTGGACCACTGGTTTTACCCAGAAATGTTCAAAAATTCTTTCTTTGAATACATATAGAATAGAAGTTGGAAGAGTAATCAGTCAAGATTGACCTGGACTAAGTAAAAGGTTAACCATTCTGAAAAAGCATTATTTCAGTTTGAGATCTGACTTTGCATCCGAGCAGACCAGGGTCTACTTCCAAACAAGCATTCAGATATGTTAGACATCATAAGACATATGCAAAAAAAATAATTGAGAGCAGAATTTAAAACTCAGAATCAAAACTTGGAGTTTAGATATCTAAAGCCCCTAAGAGTAATCTAGAAAACTTTTGTATTGTGTGAGGCATTACTAGGAGATAGCTATTATGAAACGCTAAGCACATAACTGCATTGGAAGTCTCAGTCTTCTCTGGAGATTAAATGTGAGGCTGAATCAGGTTGGAAAAAAAAGCACACCCATTCCCTCTAGGCTGCACAGTCTGCAGTGTATTCCCAAATGTTTAAATCAAAAGTTTGAAAAGTTTAACTTGCAAGTCTCAACTTCAATGAAAAAGCCTGGCATAAGTGCCATGACTTAATTCCCTCTTCTGGGTAAGGATATAAAACATGCTTTTTTCACCCCAAATGAAACACGCATTTTTCACTACAGATAGGCAGTACTTACACAGCTGTGGGCTCACATGATGCAGGAGTTCAGGACTTAGAAGCAGCAAAAACTCAAGCTGTAGTGGATAGTCTACCTGTAAAGGAGCAGGAAACCTGAACTGAAGTTCATGTTTAGACAGTAGTAGCTAAGGAAGAGGTTGCACCCAGGTAAACTGTGCCCTGGCCATGCTGGGACTAGAGGACAACTGATGCTCAGCAGCTCCCATAGGGTCAGGCTCAATGGGGTCTTGGTTGGCAGCTCACCTGGGGCCACAGTGCTACAGCTCCTTTCCCAAAAAACAAAATTTGTTCCTTGGCACATGCAAACCTTTCAAACTGCATTTCATTCTACAAGGAAGAAAAAAAAAAGGAGGGGGGTGTGTGTGAGGGATTTTAATCTGGAAATGATATATAAAAGCATGGTGGACTTTTTTGGACTTTGTTGGCTTGGTTTGGTTTGGCTTTTTAGTTTAGAATGTCTTATTTAACTATATGATAGTCGCTACTTTTTTTGAAAGGGAAGAGTCTCAGAACTCAGCTGTGCAGCTTTGAAGATTCTTCAGAAGACTGGAGATTTAGCAAGAAGCTTGTTTCCAGCAGCCCCTCAATATTTTTAGTATGGTTCAATTTCAATGTATTCGTAACAGTTTTATTTGTTTCCCATTCAGTGACAGGCTAGAGACAAAAACACCTTTGAAGAACTGGGGTTTTATGAATATTAATGTAAGTTGCTTTTTAATTTGTGTTACTTAAGTACAGACTAAAATTCAGACCATTTAAGGCAAATTTCTAGTGGTAGCATGATAAGATTGCAAGACAACAACTATTTTTCAAATAATTTCTGTTACCAATGATGCAGATTTTTCAAACAGAAAATGTACCTCTCCTGTACTGTACTCTCCGGTGTGCTGCAATTCCTGTGACAGATCTTGGAGCTGCACAAGTCGAAGGCACTATTTTCAATAAATTGGAAATGGATGGTACAGTGCTAGACCACCATTAGAAAGAACATTTTAAGAATAATTATCTAAGGCTGCAAAAGGCAAAAATTAATGGAAATGTAGCTACATTTTCCATATCTCCCAGTGAATCAATCTCTAATCTTGTTAGGCATCACCTGTCTGATAAAGTGAAATACTTCACCAGGAACAATTCTCTGGGCTTTTTGGAATTGGCATAGAAGTTTTTTATGCAATGTGTTGCTTGATTTAATTTCTGGCATGATGATCTCTCTCCCTTGGTAGATTTTCAGTTACTTGAAAAGAAGAAAGATGAGAGATTTCATCTATGTGAGAAAATCTTCCTCAATGAAGCAAACTGGAAATTTTATCTAATTCCAACTAGAATGAATGAATACCACAAAGATAATAAGTAGAAAGAAAGTTTTAATGGCATTTAGGTATTACGTCAACTTCCATTGGGAAATAAATTACAGAAATAATATTAGCATCACCAGACAGCTTCATGCCCAGACTAGGGAGGAAATACTTAGAAAATGTTAAATTAGACTGAATCTTTAAGCTTATCCTTGCATATAATTGAACACTGGACATACAGACATATAAGTGCTCCTCATTTATGGCTAAAACAATTAAATAATTTTTCATAGAGCACAGCTCCACTAATACCACAGGGGAGCTTTAAAATCTCCCTGTGAGACTCTTTTATATTCCTTTTAGTTTCTGCTTGACTCTCCTGCTCCTTTTTTTCTGCTACAGATTTTAGCCATGATTTTCTCTGCACCCCATGTCTTCAGGTCTAGGATAGAAAATTCTGTTCTTATTTACTGTTTCTCACAACTGGCAAGGCTTTGTAAATTTGCAGTCATTAATGTGAGTATAAAAGTTTTGTAAGTTAAGATACTTGTTTTCCATCTCTGTCTTTGGCACAGAAGCTCTTTGGATAAATGGACAAGCTCAAAAGCTGCCCAGTTATCTAGTAAAATATTTAATCAAGCTTTGGACCTATATGGCTGAAGTGGCTTTAAAGGATGAAATATTTGTTTCTTGTGGATGTGGAAATTGAAAATCTGTACAAAATTAAAAAAAAAATAATTAAAAATATAGTCATTTAAACGTTGGTTTTGTCTGTTAGGATGTACAATATAGAACAACAAGCTTTAATTCTATATCCTATTCCATCCTGCAAGATTACTGCAGATTATTGCACCTCGTTATGTGTTTAGCAAAACCAACAAACAATTTCAGCAACTGAATAACTAAAGAGAATCACACACATGTGAAACTGTACAGGAAGAGCCAGAAATACAGAATTACAAGCTAAAAATCTTTATAGGAAGAAGCAGCTCTCTGAAGTTCATCTGTGATCCTGTGTTTGTCTGTGAGGGCAATTATTTAAGCAATTATGATAAGAGTTGCCTACATCTTAAGCATAATCTGCTAAATAAATTTGTGTTTCAAGAGACGTGTCTCTTGTGAAGCTAAAAGGGCTGCTTCAGTACATGGCTGGGAAAGTGGCACTTCGGTAGCCTCATTTGTTCCTTTCTGCTTCAATAAATTTCTTGAAGATGCCACAAAATCTACTAAAAATATGGGATGAATGAGTGAATAAAAAGAGGACTTCTAAGAGAAGCCATCTCTCCTCCCTTCAGTGGAAGTCATCCAAGATCTCTGTTCTGCCTTCCAGTGGTGATACAAGTTCTGCCCATCAATCCATACACACCTCCTGTGAGTGCCTGTAGGGTTTTTTTGTTTTCATCCAATCCATCCCTTGTGTAAAGAACAATTTCTCCCTTTTTACATTTCCAGTTCTTTCATAGATAATTTTAAACATTAGTGTTTCACTCTTGCAAAGACAATATTTAGACATATTGTCTGGGGAAAATACTTTCCAGACAAATACTGACAAGGACAGGCAAGAAATAATGAAAAACAGTAGGCTGAATTTTGTTATAAACTGATCTTCATTTTATGCTGCATAAAATTTTAGCCAAAATAAAATGCCAAATTAATTTTTTCCTTCCTCAGCTCCATTATTTGTAAAACTGGAATATCAGTCTGCAACTCATGATTGCAGTCTCTTTTCCAGACCCTTAGGAAGTATCCCAGTGCAAATATTAATAATGTTTGAAGAGTACAAATCTATAAGAATTGATGGAAAGTCTTACTGGCTAAGGTGACTCTGCTCCCCCAGAGCACCCCCAGCTGCTATCCATCATTCAGCAGGATAGGATGCAATATCAAACATTCCCTCACATCATAGGCCAAGGTCAATTATGGAGCATCCTGTTCCCTTCTCACTGCACTGAGACTGTGTAATGCTGCGGGTATCATGCAACAGTTTGGTACATGCACCTTTAGATCTTTCTAGCCTTTCTACTGCACAGGATCTTTTTGACCCATGAAGATCTTGCAACCTGCATCACCACCTTTCCTGAAAAGATGTGACATTAGTGCCCTCTCTGTTATGAGCCTCAGCATTAAATGAAATCTCAGCGCACAGAACCAACATATCTCTATAGCACTGTAGAAAGAAACTGTGCAGAAACCCATATGTCTTCTCCATGAGGCAAGTAAATGCATCTGAAACTTCAGATTCAGTGACTGCTGAGGAAGCCACACCACAACTGGGCAGGATTGTCCCTAGCCTACTGGACCTTGATTTATCCGTTTCATCAGGTATTTTTCATTCACATACACAGCATGTTTTTTGAAAGGTCCTGCTATGCATACATGTTCTGTACATTCAGCATCTGGATCTGGCAGAGGCATTCAGGCATTTGCTGGGACCTTTTCGAAGATTTCCTGGGAGGCTGTGTGGCTGACAAAGATGAGTCTACGAAGACATAGATCTCCCACTGAATTTTCTAGCAGGCTTGAGGAACTTCATATTGACTATTTCAGGAGAACTCAACAGGTACATCTACTGGCATGCCTTCATGTCTCTTCCAGAGGTGTTCCCCTTGTTGGAAAAAGTGAATAATCTAAACCAACACCATGGACACTCCCACAAGTCAGGATAAGTACTTCATCTTGATGGTGTTAAAAAAGAATGTGATTGTTTAAGAACTGCAGAGATCACTTATATGTATTAGAAAAGCCAATGTATTAGTGAGTTTTCAAAATAAAATGTACAGTTTCCACTAAAAACCACAATGAATGTGTAGAGAACCTGATAAAATTGATTATTGCGTTATTGTATGTTTATTGCACTGAAAAAGTGCAGCTCTTCCCCTCCAATTTCTGCGCAGGAAAAGCTTCTCAAATTTTCAGAAAATGGACAGGAATTTCCCTTACTGTACCTTCATTTTCAATGTATTGTGATTCTACACTCTTACGTTGAGTGGAAGGTGGAAGGTGCTTTTTCTTCTCTCTGTAATACTTTCTAAATTCTCCAGGACTGCTGTACCTCATATTGCATAACACAGCAGATGGGAGAGAGAACAGAGTGGGTCAGAATCCAGTAACATCCTTTGGATGGTTGGACTGGCAGATTGCAGGAAACTGTGTTGATGGTACCTGCCAAGTCACCAATCAGTCTGAATCAATTAATTGTCAAACTGGCATGCAACTCCTAGCAGGAAGCTTTGTGTCTCGTTCTGATTGGTCTTTTTTGGTTTTCTATTTTTATCAATCCAATGTCACATTTATTAAAAAAGTAGGTTTATTCTTTTTGTATGAAGGTTCATCTTTTTGTTTACTGAGTATCCATACTTCTTGTAACTGCGGATAATCCATCAAAGTTAGTACGGCTTGATTTTGCTAGTGTTTAATGTTTTCTGGATAACATATTGTTTTCAGGAAGTGAAAATATTATTCAGGGGAAGGTATGTTTAAGATATCAGAAATTAAAGCATCAGTGTCAATACTGGAAAAGAAAATGAATTTTATTTCTTCATTAGCAACATCCCCTAGCCACTACACTTAGAAGTTCTATTTTATGGTTTTGCATGTGTCTTTATCCAGCAGTAATATTGCTCTATGCTTCATGTAAATGATGTTGTTTATGTCTTCATATTTATACATAGCACCAAGTTATGATATAGTATATATATGTAATACATTACTAACAGCATTCAAATTAAATATGGTCTGTAGCAGAGGCAACTCTTTCCTTGGGGATAATGAGGTCCATCCCCACCAACCTTATTAATAAAATCTTTTCAAGTCTCATTTATCCCAGAACAAGGACATTACAACCCCACAATGGCACTGGAGCAGTAGGTACACACAGAGCCTACTGAAGACTACAGGAGTTGCTCTGTTCATCTCTCATGGACATCCCCACCATCTAGGAAGCATTACAATTGCTCTTTGTCTATGTCATTGTCTTCAGCTTGTTTTTGCATCAGATCTAGCTCTAGCCCATCTCCCTGCCTGCCCAAATCCCTGTAAAGATAGAAGTCCACAGCCCCAGCAGGAGCAATATTTCACAGCACAGTGGCAGCATCCCATGTCCTTACACCGACTGGCACAAAATCTGGAGTAACATTGATTAAGGCTGCTTTGGAATGGACAGAAGCTACCTGCCTGGCTGCACCAGCACTCCCAAATCTAAAATGTCCACACTAGTTTTCCAGTAAAATGTAGTTCACTTTGTAAGTGGGTTGGCAGCCTCAATGTGAGCTCTATGCAAAGAACTGCTCTTCAATGGGCTCACTTGGCAAAAAAGTTTATTTTTCACAAGTGTAACTTTCTTTAAGATTTTCTTTGTCACTATGTGGAAGACACGGTATGATTTTAGCAGTGGGGCCTGGCCTGTAGGAAGCAGGTGCTCCATTCCAGTCTTGCGTTCCCATCAACAGTCTCAAGACATATGTCATTGTGCACAGAAAGGTAGTCTGAGCTGGAGCGAAAATGCATGCGTAACTAGCTAAGTTTGTATCGAGTGAAAAAGAGTTGCAAATGTTTCAGAAAAAAAAAAAAAAAGAATGTTAAATACTGAAGCCTGTGCAGCATCTAGGAGAATCTCGTAACCTAAGATGGCTCCAAAGATTTGACACTGGATGCCATGGGCCAAATACATCCTTTAAGTGATGAAAGACTCTGGGTCCTGTCAAACATAGACCATATATTATTAATACCAGATCTTTACAACAGACCTGACTTGCTGTCTCCGTTTTTTTCAAAGTGTCTAGTACAAAAAACATGGATTTTGTGTCAGGGCTATGACACTGAAGGAAGAAAATATTGTAAGTTTCAGCATCCAATGATAATATCAGAGAATCATAGAATCATAGAATAGTTAGGGTTGTAAAGGACCTTAAGATCATCTAGTTCCAACCCCTCTGCCATGGGCAGGGACACCTCACACTAAACCATGTCACCCAAG
>JAOEHY010023671.1:0-57732 GCA_025447955.1 Psilopsiagon aurifrons | reverse complement strand
GAAAAATCTTTAATTATCTAAGCTATCCAATGTGGCAGCAATTAAGTCTCTGTTGACTCAAATATTGCAAAAAAAAAAAAAAAAACCCAAAAAAACAACACAACAAAAAAACCCCCCAAAACAGAAAAAACAACCAACCAACCATGAAAAAAACACCATCCCACAAACAAAGCAAAGTCCTAGACACATAATGGTTGTTGTAAGGGAAGGCATCAGGGGGTTCATGTTAATTCTTTGCTGAAGTGCAGTGTTATAATTTTATGTTTTGAGAAGTTATGACTGTGGCTGGTACCTTCTTCCAAAGCATAAGCCCCAGGGGACAATATGAAACATAGCTTAATAGAGCTTTTGTGCTCCCCTTCCTTGTTCACCTTTGCTTGGTCTTTATCTCTTGCTGTCTCTTACTTGCTAAGTTCTTTTATTGCCATTCTCATGAGTTTTGATTGCTCTTTCTGGACAGGCTTTCTTTCCAGCTACATCTCCTCTTTATCTTCTGGGGAACATCCTTTCTGCTTCAGGATTTTGTGTTCTTTGACATACATTTTTTTAATGATGGAGGGGATGCTGGACCTCAAGGTTATGTAAGAGTCTGTGGTATGCATGCACCTGTAATAATGCTATGTATGCTAAGCTGGATATTAGGGTGTTTTTTAAAGGGGAATAGAAATAATTGCCTTACAGTTAAAGCATGCTCGTAATCAGGGCTTTGTTGATCACAGGCCTGCAGTGGAAAGCACATAAATCTTGACTTGGGAGAAAGCCTTCTGACACATGCATCTGGTCAATGTGTGAAGCCACTGAGCTGTGTCTGAATTCTGACATAAATGGACTGAGAGAGTGGCTCTAGCTGTTCATTGAGTGCCATAAGGTACAGGTGAGAGGGTAGCTCAAGAAGTATCATGAGTCTTTTTAGGTGCCTTTTGCTTTATGCCTTTCTTACAAGATTTCTTTTTCCTATATCTGGAAGACATCAAGTGGTTTCGGTGTGTTTGTTTTAGGGTTGGTTTTCTTTTTTTTCTTTTTTCAATTGTTAGTGTTTTATTGAACCTCCTCCTATTTTTGACACTCTCATAAAACACTTTTCCTTCTATGTGACATCTTTAAAATTTTGCATAGAAAAAACCTTGCATAGAAAAAAATTGTTCACATGTACAGTACTGAGAATGGGAGAAGAGCAGGTGCATCTTTTGTTTACTGCTGGGATTGTAGCTTGCAAATCTGCAGGAATACTTTTATTTAAAATTTTTGTTCAGATTAATGATAGCACATTCCAAAGGGTGCAACTGATGCATTTATTCAGATCACCTGGCAAAACCTACTGTCCCATCAATATGTCATTGCCATTTTTATTTCCAATACCTTTCTGATGTTTAAAAAACCTTTGCCTACTATTCTTGTACTGACCCTATACATTAGTTAACTCTGTGAACCTGTCACATCATGTCTTGGAAAACTGATTATGAAAGCTGTGACTTAGTATTTTGTGATGCACTAGGCTACCAAAAACAAGCTTTAAGAAATAGATACTGTAAGGAAAACAAAAATTAAACTCTCACATTGGAGACTGTGGATTGTAAAACATATATAATTATATGTTTCTTGTGTGCCTTTTGACTGATTAAAAATAAAAATAAGATTGAAACTAAGCAAGCTGTTAAGTGTTAGCCTGCAGTTCCTCTTCTCCAAGTAATTGAATACAGGATTTCTTCTCTAACCCTGTTCCAGCAAGAGTATGCACTGCTTAGGTATTCATTTCAGTGGCATTGACAATACTGACAATATAATTGACCTAAAAAGTTCTGGATTTCCTGTTAATGCACTTTAGAAATGTACATCAACTACAAAAAAATCATTTCTATCTACATTTCACTTGATTTCCATTTTCAAGAAAGGAGGTTTCATCATTATTATTCTATTTGAATAGCAGTGATATCTTGAGAGATGGAAGGAGACTTCTATTGTATGCAGGAGTACTTTATTTCGATATTTTCTTTGTCTGATTATACATGATAAACACACATTAGTGACATTCCGTGCATGTTTTGAAGATAAATGGGATATCTCTTTAAACCATTCCTGACACTTCCTAACCTGTGGGCTTAATGGCATATTCTTCCTTTGATTCAATAATTTGTCTGTCAAAAAAGCTGTGCTGACATTCTCGTTGTTGTGGGACTGAAATGGAAAGAAATCTCTTATCTTTAAGATAATTTTTGAAAAATCGAGGTGAACATTTTAGGATAAAAATGTTTTAAAAATGATTTCAGTTGGAAAAAAGTTGTAAGTGTTGACATTATACCAACTGCTAGATGGCAGGTGATAAAAGGAAGAATGTTATCTAAAACTGTAAGTCCCTTTGAATTAATTAGGGAATGTGTGAAATCTTAGCAATGAAGACAGTTTCTACTACTATGCCTTGCATAAGTATTAGTTCTGTCAAACAACTAGTAACTTTTAAAATAATGGACTAAAGATGTAGCTAAAAGAGCCTGGTGTGCCACACCTGGCTCTCCTCTGTGTAAAACAGATACTAATATATTTATGCACACAAACAGGTACTTGTGTTTGCATATCGTCTGTATATGTATTGATACCTATGTGAATTTACTGGTACACTGTCCATCCAAAATAATCTACTTGGGACTATTTTATTCACAGAACTGATGTAGAGAGGATTAGTTCAGACAGGCTATGCAGAACCCTTTCATTTTTCTTAGCACAGTCCTTTCTAAGGTACGGGTGTAATGTGGAAAATAAAGGGCATAAGCTCTTCATGAAACAAAATCTAACACCCTTACTCTCTGTTTTCAATCTGACCGAGTAACACAGAACAGTATCAGAGGCCAAGGGTTCAAAGTACATTACATACTTTTGGAAGCCACTTTCATGCTTTGAAAGTTCACACTTGAACCTTGTGAGCCAGATCTGAGTTCTGTCTGCTGGGCACACTGCTTTTACTTACCCTGTTTTAGGGGCATGACAAATGTAGCAATTCTAGTAGTTTTAGGCTAAAAATGTTATGGTTTCATGAGAGGTAGTGTAGGCAATAGGTTTCACAAGAGAAGTATCTAATTCTGAGTGTCTGATTAAACACTCAGGTATCCCTTTCTTCATTGTTTTTCCTGAGTTTCAGTTTTGCCAATGAGCACTTCTTAGAGAAGCACTTTTTCCAGAGCTGAGGATTCCTCAGAGCTCCTGTCAAATGTGCCTCCAGCTGGATGGCTCACTATCAGGGATTGATCTTGCACAGGGTGTCTGCCTTAATTTGTCTTCCCCAATGATTAGTCTTGTCCTGTTTACGTTATAATTGTGAGAGGCTGACCTAGTGACTGTAGCCTATAAAATTTGAGGCTGAAACTCTTTGGTTCACAATGCTTGTAAGGACTGGAGAGCTACAACGTGTTTTGAGGTGCTTGACACCATGGTAGGGTTCAGAAAACTCAGGTGGTTTAAATATATCAGCCAACCGGCAGACCTGCTGGCACAATATGTGACGTTGATAGGGAAGGAGCAAATCTGGTGCAGACCTGTTATGAATTATGAAGGAGGCTAACAGAATTAGCTGGAATTCTCTTTTCCAAGATTCATAATGAGTAGTCAGATTCTTACCTAACTATGCTCAAAGGCAAAGAGAATATTGTTTTAACAACAGACATTATAAGATGAGACTCTCTCCCTCAAATAATTCTTAACCTCCAAAAAATACCCACAACCAAAACTGGAAAGCGCAAACTTAAAAAAGATGCAAGGGCTGTTTTGATCTAAAGGAAACCAGGGAGTTAGAGATGAGAACACTAAAATTATCTTTATCTATGCACTCAGAGTTTGAAACTTGTCTACCCTATAGCTGCCACTCTTGTAAATTCTAGTTACAGTGCTTTCTAGATCATTTCTAGATCACCTCTGACATCTATTGTGGGGGAGCCCCTTTGACCAATCTCTGCAGAAAGTTATTATTTCTTCCGATGTTCAAGTGGTTGAACAGCAGATCTTGAGATGCTTTAGCTATTTTAGAGTCTAATAAAATAATTTATAGCTGTGTTTAGAAATCATGAAATGAGTATTGCCAGGTTGATAGTTTATTAAACTTTATGAAAATGTCTGTCTCTTAACTCTCTGGTAGCATTGTTCTTGAGTGTAAAATTATCAGGTGTCCTAGTGTGCTCTCAGTTTGTTTTTTGTACAATGTGATATATTTAGAATAGAAGGGTATTTTCTAGAAAGATGTTTGCATATTTGTGTCATATTTGCATATGCTGTGACTTACCTTTCACAGTTCTTTTTCATCCAGATCGAATGAAGTCTAAGGTTTGAGTAGTTTCAGAAAGAGTGTTACAGATGTGATACCTGGGAGAAAGGTGGTAGCTTGCCTTCTTGACAGGGATGGAACTTGTGCACAATCTGAAAAATCTAATTCAGTATGCTATCAGCATTAATAAGCAACTGTTTAGATTTCCAAGGTTTGACATCACAAATATTAATCCTTAAACCTAGGCTTCACAGTTAAGCAGCAAAATTTGCTGGTAGATTGGTATTTGGTTGAGATTTTCTTTTTAATTATAGTAACTAAGGTTAAGATCAATGTAAATGTTATTGCAAGTTTATCTACGTTTAAGCTTTTCAGTCTGAACCAGAACTGATGGTGTTTAGTTACCATCAACATAAAATAGTACCAGATTGTATATTAATGTCCTCTGGAATGAAACAAAAACTGTTGATCTGATTACATATTAAACCTTAAGCTATTATTACAGCAGTGTTAACAGATTCCATTGATGTGAAATAGCCTGTGTAGAACTAACTGATCTGTCTTTGCACTAACCAACTGGTGAAGTATTCAAATAAAATGATCACTCATGGGTCCCTCAGAGAAGAGGTGGGGGAAAGGAGGAGGAGAGGTGCCCCACACAATAAACAAAGCAAAAGCACTCAATTCTTTTCTAAGACTTATAAATATTTAATAATCATCTCTCTATGGCCAATCTAGAAAAAGAAAACTTTAACTAGACTGTTCTAAAGGCCGAAACCTGAATTTTGTTTGAATTGGTTCAAAGTACACATTAGGTAATCTAGCTTGTCCTTGGATGTAAAGGCATTATTTTCCTGGGGTAGAGTACAAATCTTTCAAAATGTAGGTATGATAACTCTGAACAAATTTGGAATATTGGTGTGACAAATAATGCTGCATATTTTTTGATACTTGAAAAGTACTTTTAGCCTGGTCACTTCCATTTTGACTGAAGGTATATCTCAGCTGCTGATAATGTACAAAATATTCTTTCCCTCTATATAGATTAAAAAGAAAAAGAAAAAGTGTAAAATGGCATGATCTTTAACATTAACAAGTTTTTAAGACCTGCCTTTATTCTCCACATCTTTTCCCCTAGGTCATATCACTGAAGGCACCTGCTTCAAGTGTCCCCTTGGATGAAACTCTTGCATCTCACACTAGCCAATTTCGACACTCTAAGTGCTCAAATTGAGCCATTTTGTTCTCTGTAAAATAAACCCAGGCCCATTATGCGTGATTTTTTATTCACACACCCCTCCCCTTCTCTTCATTTTCTCTCTCCTCTCCTTACTACAGCTCTGTGAATGTAGAGTGGCAACATTGTGAGGACCAGTGTTTTCACTCCAGGCATGTCAACTTCAATCTGCTGCGATTTGGTGTGAAATCTGTGCCATGGTGTGGGGCAGAAAGGTCAACCCCCCCATAATTGATGTTGCTTATTCATCTGCTTCCCGTGTATTTTTCTCTCCACACACTGGCCTTTGTTTGGATAAATTGTTTGAAGATTTACTGTAGTTCTTAAAGCCTGAGAAGCGGCTCCTGCTGTACAACTTCAATGTCCCCGCTAGGCAGGAGGCTCAGCTAGGATGACGCATAATGGCATTTAGACAGAAAGATCTTTTTCTCCCAAGACAAAATGTAGAGGACATCTTCTGGCATAACAATTAGGGCAATTTTCAGACTAATTTACTATGGAATTGCTTTGTACTGTCCCTTGTACACTGATATTTACTATGTTAATTGCTATTAAGACCTGAAATTATTTTAAAAAATTCATAGACTTCAGCAAGTCAGTGTATTTCTGGAGAGGGTGAGAAGGCAGGGACAGAGAGGAAAGAGAAACTGCTAGTGAATGTGATGATTTAAATTCCACATAGGTATTCTTCAGATTATTAAGGAAAACCCTCAGTGATCTGAAATCTGAATATGGTAATTTATTGTATTTTGCATCATCAACCTTTGTTCTGCTTATATGAGAAAATGGCATCATTTCAGGAAGGGGGGAAAAAGTGCTTTTATATACTTGGAGGGGCTTAATAGCGATTTGAAAATAAGTTTTAGCAAATGTAGTTATACTAAAATTCCTTGCATTTTCAGATTTCCGGGGAGCATGCATGTAAATATTTGAGCCCTGTGGTAGTAAATACAAGGACATAAACCTACAAACTTTAAAGAATGTCTGTGTCCTTGTCTCCGTAGTCCTGAAAGGGTGCATAATTTACTGAAAGAAATCCTTAAAAACAGAAGAAACACTCGCTTCTTTAGTAAAGAAAAGAAGGAAGAAGCCTTATCACCTAGTAATCCTGCCTGTAGATTGGATAAAATAGGTTGAAATCATTGTTTTGATTCCCATTGACTGAGGCTAAAGTAGCTTTATTAGTTAAGCTGTTAAATCTGCTGTGATTTAAACACCTTTTTTTTTTTTTTCTGATGCACCTTTGCTTTGATTGACCTTGAAATGCATTTTTTCATTGTTTTTTTATTTCTTGGGAGAAAATGTCTATTGTATCAGATCATTTGATGCTGTTTTAAGCATCAAATAAATATGTCTTACTACTGTTCTTCTAACCTTTTCAAGGATAATATGAAATTACAATCCATGAGTATTTCTATTGTGAACTACTAGATGGTGTTGGCTCCTCTTGGTGTTTCACTAAGAAGACTCTACCTGCAACTAGTTTCAGATTCTAAGATGTGTGTGGCACTGTGGGTACTTCTTTGTTTTAGCTATGGGATGCAAATAAACTGCATCTGGAAAAACACCTAATGTTCTTATAGTGGCCAATATGGGCAATGCTAAGATGTTTGAGTTCTGAAAAAAATCATTACCTTGACCAAGAATACTGGATTAAAGAAAATCCTTTAAGAATTGAAAGTAATTGACAGTAAAATTCAAATAACTGAAGTGCTATAGAATGACTATTATTTAAGATGTAGGGCAGGTTTATGATAGTGCATTCACCTAAAAGCAAAGCTGTCATGGAATCATACTGATTTCATCCTGAGGTAATTGTATTCATAGACTGAAAATCATACTAGCTGATTTTACAAGCTCAAATATAGTTACTGCAATTTTTTTTTTTATGAATATCTTGCTTTTGCAGTATCTTCTTATTATATGTTCGTCATAATGAGTTTATGTGGAAAGAGTATGCAGAGATTCTTAATATAAAATTCGTACATATCTCAGTAGAAGCTGCAGCATTTATTTTATGGATATGGCATTTCTGTACATTCTTATTATTCAGGTTTTGTTTGGGCTCATTCTTTGAATTAAAAATGCCTGCCATTGACTGAAATCTTCTAAAAAATCCCACGTCATCTGTCATTTTTAAAATCACCAGTATGCATCAATAATTGAAATTTCACTTCCTTTTTATTCCTTCTAAATAATACACCCACAGTCTTGGATATTTGTGAAAATGTATTTAGAACAACAGTAAATCTGAGATACAGGCATCAGTAGGAAAACAATGAAATATTTCACACGGCTCCACCCAGTCTGTTAAAGAATCTGACCATTAAAATATCGGTGCAAAGAATCTATAGCATTTAAAAAAAAGCAACACATACCTAATTTATTTTTACATATGTTCCATTTTGAATTGGAGAGGGAATTATATCGTATCTTAGATATTGCAAACCAAAGTTAAAAGAAATGCTTAGCAGAAATTACCCTTCCTTTAGCTTCTTAGCTGCTTTAATCTGGGCTGTTCTCATCCCTTTTAATAGTTTTAATTTATTCACATTGTTCTTCCTGCCAAACTTGGAATGCAACCTTGCAGCATAAGGCTAATTTCTTCTCCTTTTTTTCATTTAGAAGTGGTTGGAAAGCCTAAAAATACAGTTTCTCTTTACAGAGTAGTCTGCCTTTCCTGTCAGGTGAAGAAGCAGTATTTGAATTTACTTAGGTTTCTTTCCAGTGAAATGGCAGCTATAATGCAGGGACAACGGCTTCTTGCACACTTTTGGAGGGACATTATAATGGATCTGAGCAATCTGATGGCCTGGATGGATGTTTTGCCAGGGCTCTGTTCACTTGAAACTTAAGTGTTCTGGAGCAGGCTAGATTAACTAGAAAATTAGAAATACAAAGAATGTTAAAATCTGGGTGTCTGGGCTTTCTTGTGAGCTCTCTTGCCAAAAAACTGTACAGCTCCAGGGCTAAAAAGCACATATTTTTTTTCTGTGCTTTATTGCTGTATGTTTTTACCTGCCTTTTGCAAATAATGAGTATGAGGAACAAGCAGTGCGTTTTTCTCAGGCAGTTTATACCTAACATTTGTGGAAAAGAAAGATTCTATATTAATGTGCATGGAAATTTGAATTTTGGAGAATGATTTATTAGTGATAGAAGGAATATGTTAAACAGATTAATTATTTAAACATGTTTTGTCCATTGCATGTAAATATAAGGGACTACAAAATTGCCCTACTGTAAATATGGAGACTCAATGTATTCCTAAATTGTGAATTTTCGTGACTGTCTACATAATAAATATACTTTATGGCATAATTTTTATGCCTGTGTAATACTAGTCCAAACTTTGTCTATTGTTGTGGACTTTGTAATTCTTATCCATTCTACAAGGGCTAGATCAATTCATGTTGAGATGGCTTGTTACCTCACATACATTTGAGGCCAACTTGTATTATTACTAGTAGCGAGACAGATACATCACACTTTCTTTGGGAGTAGGTTTACTCATATTTGTTTAAATGAAGTGTGAATCCAGCACTGGTGAAAAGTGCCAAACTGACAGTTCTTGAGGATGAGCTTCTGGATCTCTATGGAACAGGGAACAGAATTGCTTTGCTTTGCTGGTATACCTCTGCCCTGACCTTGGACGCATTACTGCTAATAATTGGGCAAGTTTAGTCTCCAAATTGATTTGGAACCTGTCTTTTGTTTTGAATCCGTTGGCAAACTGCCACATGAATTTGCTCGAAATGAGCCTCCTCAGCGGCAGCTGGACCAAGACTACAAAAAATATGTTCACTTTGTCCATCAAATAGTCTTCAGTAACAATTTAGGGCAGTTTAGCTTGCTGCAGTTCTGCTTCCTGCCTTCCCTTCCAGCTCAATTTTAACTGGATCATATCCCTGAACTGCTTAAACATGCAATTGCATGAGAGTCAGTGTGTAGCTGAAGGGAAGAGGAGGTGAGGTCAAACAATGTAAGTCAAGAATAGGCATATAAGAATGTAGTAGTCCAGATTCAGATAGGATTAATTATTATGACACTGCAATGTTGCAAATTAGTGGTCTGAGCTTTGATTAAACTAATAATTTGGGGTGAAAAATCCTGGCATTGAAGTTCTATTATGGCCAAAGGCACCCAGCTCAACTGTGTCATTCTAAAATGAGTTAAAATAACATATATCCAAACAAAGCCTGACAGATTCCTACAGAAAAATTTATTTCTTCCAGCTTTTTCATTTTATACTGAAATGCATACCATACTGAATTATGAAAAAGACCCTTTAATTATTTTGTGTGTGTGAAGTGGTTATATTGGCTGTATTGCATTAATCTTCTTGTAGTCCAACTGTGTTTTCAAAAGATTGAGTTCATCTTTGTTGCTTGTTAGCTTTTTTTCCTTTTTGTATTTTTTTTTTTCCCTTTTAAAAATCTCACCCTGAATGAGTTTTGTAAATATTCAGTCTTGACTTCAGCTTGCATTGCGGTGTCATCAATTATGACAGACTGCTGCCTCTTCTCTCCACTCTTCATCTTTTCCCTGTCAAAATGCACCCTTTGGCAGAATATTTTTCAAGGGCTAAATGTGAGTCTAAAGGAGTCACTGTCAAGGTATTTTTCATAATTTCAAAAATATTTTTCTCTTCCTCTTGTTTATAATTACCTCTTGGAAACTTCAATTGAAATGTTTCTTTACTGGTTTTTCATCATATGCACACTGTACTGATATGTTAGGGCAGATTTGAAGGTTATTAATGTATTTTTACCCTTTGAGGTTGGGGGAGAAGGGAAAAGACTTATGGCAGAGTATATATCATGTATTCCCCTTCATCTCCCCACCTCAATAAATACTAAAGATTTTATATGAGTACCAAAAACTGGTTTGATATCCCTTTTGTGGGAGGGCTTTTCCTCCCTTCCCTCCTATGTGTTAAAAGGCCATCTGCTTGTGGTCCTTGCATCCCGTAGTAGATGAATAATGAAACCCTAAGGCAACAGCAACTGTTTGCAGTCTGGAAAGAGCCACAACTGAATATTGAGGGAATATAGGGACTTTGTTTGTCTCTTTTCTCTGCTGTTCTGATAACTGGGGACTAGTTTAGATCCCAAAGTGTCTAAAGAGCTTGTAAAGTAGCCAAGCAAGTTTTGCTTGCCAAGAAGCCTATCAGATATTTTCATTTTATTTTTTGATCTCCTTAGTAATTATTGATATAGCTTAATTTACAGGGTCTCTGAAGCATTAAACACCACTCATTTTCTTTCTTTTGCTACAGTATGTGTGTTAACTTTTCCTACTGTGCTGCCAGCATGTCATTTTATTGTGAGCTTCATGATTATGGATTTTCTTTCCCCCTAAAGTTTAATCTCTAATTTTTGTTCATGAGACAGTTTTTGCTGTTAGTCAAAAATAAGGTATCTCTGATGAACATGAAAGCAGTTTGAATATGCAAAACCAAGAATAAGCAAGAAATGCTCAAATGAAAGAACTGATACAATAATTTGGGAACTTAAAATTTTGAACCTAGTCTAATTGTTTTGCAGACTTCATCTCTGTCCATGAGAGAGAACTTTGCTTGACTTTTAAAGTGAAAGAGATTTGCTATAGATTTTACATCTGAGGCACCCAATTCCCATATAACCCTCTTCTTTGCAGCTGCCCTTTGAAATAGGTTTGGGGGTTTGCTTGTTTGTGTGTTTGTTTTTTAATAAAATCTCTTTCTTCATAGGGTTCTGATATCATAAGATGAAAAACCTGAAGTCCTAAAGAGTTGATTTTGCCTTAAAGTCACAGGCTATTTTAGTAATAGGTGAGAATATGTCAGATCACTTCTCTCAGATCACATTAATATTGCCTTGTCTTTAATGACGTAAAATACTGATTTGGGATATAGGTACATACATACATACACAGTAACCTTTTTTTCATTCGATTCTATTCTCCTCCGTGCTCTAGTCCAAATTCCAATTTCTTATAAATTTAAAAATTTCAGAATCATAATTGAGGAATATAACATTTGGTGAACATGAAAACCTGTACCCAATATATGGTATTTTCAGTGTAGAAATAGCTGTGCTGTTTCAGGCTACTGTGATGGAAAAGACAGGGTAAATCTGTTTTTGCATGGCTTACATAGCTGCCCAGGTTTGGCTGAGGGTTCCACGTGATCCAGTTTGCTTGTGTTTGCTAAGAGCTGAGGTATGGTAATAACTCATGTTAATTTTGCAGGGATTGCCCAACATATTAAGCCAGTTGTGACAATGCACTCAGATGGTGAGGAGACTAGAACCATGAGGTGATTCACACACTTGTTTTTATTTTGCTTTTTTCATTTAGCATTTTGAATCTATAACAAACTATTAGAAAAACTCATGTTTCTGAAAAACTTTTTTCAGCCTTTCCATGTCTGAAAAGCTAATCCAATTACCTGCTTCCAGGACAGTTGATTATTTTGCATGCATAGAGGAGGAGTATGGCCTGCTGGTTATAATGGTGAACTACTAGGGTACCAAAAATTATAATTCCTGGCCCTGCCATATGTTTTTCCATATGACCTTGGCCAAGATATGTCAGATAAAGCTTACTTCACAGGGACATAATATAGCTGGACTGATGAGATTGTAGTGCGTTTAGATCCTTTTGAGGAAAGTTACGCATAAAGAAATTACTGCCATAGTAGAATAGTTGTGAAAGTAATGTGGAAGAGCTGCCATGATTAGGAGACAATTTATTGGCTTTCAGGTTATTTAAAAACTTTTCTGGCATAGTACAGGTTAGAAAAGTTGATGCACCGGCAGTTTGTTTCTGTCCTTGATATGCACGTGCAGCTTCATTAGTGCCAGCAGGAGCCCTTTACTTGCACTGGGAGAGGAGAATAGACCCCTCTGCATGTAATGATTAGTTAGATAGCCTCTTGTGGCTCTGTGTATGATTTCTGATCTGTCGTGCCAGAGGTACTACAGGACAAGAGAGAGCTACTGTCATTTTCCATAGGAAGTGAGGACTTTAAGAGCTTGAGAACTGTCCGCTTTTTTGAATAGCACTTTTGCTGCAGGAAGTGTGATTTATTTTTATCACAGCAGGGATAAAGCTTCCAGATTTTCATAAAGAAAAATGATCCATATAGTGCCCATGTCGATTGAACGATCATTTGAAAACCTGTAAATTCAAACCGCAGTCCTTTCTCAATGCAAAGTGTTGTTCCTTTTTGCTGCAGCTTTTAATTTTTTTTCATCTTGGACTTTCATTAGTACTTTATACATACTATAAAACAGTGTTTTCATCTTGGTAATTATTTTGCCAGCCGTCATTTTGCCAGTAGCAGGACACATTATTTAATTACAGTAACAAAAACTTCTTCAGACAAGACTTTCTGTTCTTTCAGAATCTTTCAAGGCAGTACTTCCTAAACTTTCTTTTCTTTTAATTTTTTTTTTTTTTTTAAGTAGCAAATGTGAATCAGTCATTAAAACTTGGGGAGAAAGGGGAAAGGAGAGGAAAGGGTGGGAGAAGTGGGGGAAGAGAAAGAAATTGTTTGCATCTTGCCTGGTACACAAACACACAAAAAGAAAAGAAAACAAAGCAAGACCTATCATTAGTCCTACAACTTGTCAGTTTGATTAGTGAATGGTTGCCTCTCTCTCTTCTGAGAAAACACTACGTCTTTAAATGATGTCCATTCTTAAATGTAGAAACCCTTCATTGTGTCTGTTAGTGCATAATTGGACTGTCTTTTAATACAAGCAGAGGCACTTGTTTCTGAATATAAACCCTGCACCTCAACAGGTCAGGAAGATAGCAAAAACCTGTTTTTTGGCTTTTTCTTCAGGAATAATGGAGTCACTAATCTACTTGATCTCTGGGAGTCAGATAAAGAAGAAAGTGAACGATGCATATATTTCAAAGATGGAAGGCACTTGTAAAAGCAATTTCTTTGGAGGGAAAAAGTAGAGCAAAGGCTGTTGGAAACCTTTTAATTAGTACTAATTACCTCAGCAGAAAACGTTGGAGGCTTGAAAGGATTTGTGTCAGCAAGTGAAAGATCAAAGATTGTGGCGCTTGCATTTTAATCTGTTGGCTATAAAAACGCATAAGGGGGTGGTAATGGGGCCCATGAGAATGACAACCCAGGTGGTTGAGGCCTTAATCCCTTCTTTACTGCTAGTGCCTGAGGCCTAGTTCCAATTACATAATAAGATGATTTAATTTTTGCTTTAATTTTAACAAAAAATTAAGTTTATTTTAGCCTTTGGTAAGGAAGAGGCAAGGTTTCCAGACAAAATCCTCTCATTTTATTTCTCTCAGTGTTTTAAGTCCAAGCCCTTTTTTAGCCATTTTTTTCCCTAAGTGGCTGACCTTACTCTATAGAAGGCCATGGGTCAGCAAAGGTGCTTTGATGTGGTCTCTGGAAATGGGGAGGGGCTGGCAGTGGGCGACTGGTGGCCTCTGTGGTGGCGCTTGGAAATCCGGTAATGCCATAAGTGAGCTTTCATTTGTTTGGGTTTGTTTTGTTTGTTTTAACAAACTGCCTATTGCGTTAGCAAGGAGTAGTTCATAAAAGTGCTTGCTATGATACTTCATTCCTCTGTTTTCTTTCAAAAAACTCTGGATGAGTTCATGTGACCATGTGTGAGGTAAATTACATCTTTAATTTTGTGGCTTGAATAGATTATGTGCCACTCAGAAATCTAATTGTCATAAAATTCCTCTTTGGACGAAAGAGTGAGCATATGGCTTAGCCTGAAGATAAGATGATGGATGTAGACTCCAAATGGATAAATTTATGTTCAGGAATCTCCAGCACTTCCACACAGCCAGGCCCAGCCATTGTGTTAAAGGGGAGGTTGCTGCATTTCAAAGTACCATTGGGTTTATAAGTCAACTCATGCAGTCAGGTGTTATATATACTCAGTGATGTGGTAGGGTTTGAGTCTTTTATTAATTTGACTTGTACAAAAAATTATATTATTTACACTCTGAGGATTCAAGCATGGTAAGTTGCAGCCAGTTGTGGTTTTATTTTTATAGGGAATTGAACTAAAAATCTGGGAGCAGTGGCAAATAATCAGTCCTCTGTTAGGTTACACCTTTAAATTTCTTATTCAGCATCTATTCAGCAACTAAAGCTCAAAGTAAACTTTGGCCTATACTTTATTGAGTTTTATACTGAATTTTTACATTTGAATTATGTTCAATGTGTATAAGACTGATAATTTTTTGACAGTGTATATAACAGCACATTCTCAGCTACTAGCTTATTCTGCTGTAATTCAACCTTTACCCTCAGGTTCTTATGGTGTTTGATTTTATTCTGATGTGATGGAAAACAGTGACAATTTTTAAATAATATAATTTTGAATGGAGTCTTTTGGTCCCTCAGTAGGCATTGTATATATCAGCATTACAGTAAAACATGAAAAAAAAAAAAAAAATACAGCTGTCAAAGTGCAGTGTTGCCTTCCTTTTGCTTGCCTTTTCCTAATCTGTGGAATATCTATTGTCTGTAAGTACGCTGGGGAGAAGCTTGTACTGAATCTCTTTCTTGGGCATGGAATAACAGCTGAAGTGAGACCTAAGTGTTTTTCCAGGACAGTATAGGGGCTTGTTTTTTTGGGGTGTCTTTTTCCTGTCAGAGCCTTCTATCATGTGTCATGGTGGGTAACTATCCCAGTGGAGCTGCTCAGGAGCACTGAAGGTGCTACAGGGTTATCTGTTGCTTCAGGATATGTTAGGAATGTGTGATCCTAGGACTTTTGTATGGCTCTCTGGTGTGAAGACCATTTGAATATATATAGACACAGTGACCAACTAAGAGTGTATTGATATGTGTTTTGGTAATTGTGCATCATCTTCCTCGTCTCTAGCCTATCAAATCCACAGTTGTGTTATCTTTTGAAGCTGAGATTTATGCCAGACCATACTTTCCCAATATTTTAGATAGTGCTACTGCTGAAGCCATGACACCATCTTATTAATTTTATGGACTGAATGGGAAACAAATCCAGCAGAAAAAAGTTTGCTGCATATTCTCTAATCCAAGCTCTTGTATTGTAAAATGGCTACCAGCTATCTTTCTCTGCCAGTGTTGTGTAAGGCTCAATTTTGTATTTACTTGCTATGTAGAAATAGAGGATACTAACAGGAGAATACAATCCATCATGTTTTGTGGTAGGCATCTTCCTTTTTTTTACTTTTTTTTTTTTTTTTTAAATTATGAATGTTCTTGTCTACCATTTATGTTTCTAAAAGATTTGTTCACATTTCAGAGTGTGATAATCTTTGTAATTTCAGAAACTAAAATTAGAGTCTTATTTTTACCAAATGTTTTTCACTATTAAATACTGTATGTTTCCATTGCAGAGGGAATGTGTTAATATTACTCGTTATTTTGCATAATATGAGCAATGGGAAAAATAAGCAAAATAAACCAAAATGAATATTAAAAAATAATTTTGTTTTGACCATGCATTTATTATTTATGTAAACAATTTTAACGCATGCTGCACAAATTTAATTGAAATGCAACCCCCCCCCCCCAATTTGACTAAACAGATTTAATGAACAGATTATTTTAAAACATTATAGATATAACACATGCTTATTTCTAAATTTGAACTCATATAGATAAAACTTTGCAGGATTACCATAAGGCCCAGAACGCAAAAAAGTTGTACAGTTAGTCCTGAGCAGTTACCATGCAACAGTGTTTGACTAGGTGCAGTGTGTGGTAACGACTCCCAAAAGTCATGGGGTGTTTCCTTGCTTTCTGCTTTTTGCAACGGTGATTTATAAGTTTACAAGTTCCTTTCCAAAGTCCATAATTGCTCTGACAGTTCCCCAGATGGACTATATCCAAGTTGGTATAAAACAGTATTCATTGCAGCTGTACCTTCTGATTCATCTTGAGTTAGGTACAGGACTACTTGTTCTTTTTGTCTTGATTTAGATTTGTTACCTCTCTAGAAGCACTGTACCATGGTAATTGGTACTACCTTTCCCTCAAATGCCAGGTACACCTGAAAGCAAAATAAAGTTCTATTTAGTAAGACTTAACAGAAAGCTTTTAGTTTTAGGAGTGGAAACTTGGTCTTTGAATATACTTAGCGGGTCACCTTTCCATTTGCTGAATCTGTCTTCTCTAAGTTTCCTGGAATTGATTCCAGCAGGTACTGCTTTGGGTTCAGGTGTCTAAGCAATGCATCTTCTCAGTCTGCCACCAGTTCTGATTTAGTGCTGCCAGAAACCAGAAACTTTGGTTATCATGTTTGGAAACTGTTGGAATTTCTCTGTTAAATGTCTACTTGCCCTTTACAGAACTATTTCCTTCATCTCTCTGGAAGTGACAAACTGGCCAGTTACATCCTACTCTAGCTGGGCTTACCCTTCTGTATGTGATTCGTACCTTCGTGTTAAATATTATACAAAACACATAACGTGCATTTCACAAATGATCTCTGGTATGCAGCTAGCTTTCTAGAAAGAGAGAAAACAGGATATAATGTTAACACTGATGACAGACCCAGTAACACAGTTACTTTGTTTAAACAAGCCCATGAAAAAGTGTTTTCCCCTCTTACAGCTGTTCTCATGTTGCAAGCTTCTACTTGCATAATGTACAATTCACTGGAGATTGCTCAGACGTAAGTAAAAGAAAGAGTTGTTTCTTGCTTGTGTGTACTTGCATTTTAGAGTAAAGCACATCCATGGGGAAGATGTGCTGTTTAGTAGTTAGGTAGTCTCCCTGAAAGGGTTCTAGTTAGTCTTATTTGGGTCTGTCATGCATAGATCTTGTATGTTTTTATAGATCTAGTAATCTGTTTACTAGCTTTGGGGGCTTAAATGCTAGTTCCAGTAAGGAAATGCGTTTCTTGAATCTGTGAACAAGGTATGTAACAAGTGCTTGAGTATTAAGGATGCTGATGAGCAAAATGTTTAGAAATGAGATATTAAAAGTTGTACTGTGATTAAAATAAATACTGAAGGACAACATAGAAACATGAGGGTGTAAAATATTCTTGAACAAAATTTTAAAATACTTAATGCATTCAGAAGCTTGTGTGAACAATTTTGTTGGTGTAATTGACAAAACTCTTGTTTCAGTAATCAGAAGCTATGTCATTTTTGGAGGCTTACCAGCAGAGGCTTGCATGTTGATTCAGTTACTCATATTTGTTTGAGAAAGTGTGCAGTTTAAGTAGATAGTATCAAAATGCATTAATGCAATGAATCTCACTTCAGTACTTTATTAAATCTATTTAAATATGCATTAAAATATTTCAGAGGCATCAAACTGAGGATACCATTGAGTGTTTAGAAAGAAATGAATGTAGTGGCCATTAAGTTTTAATTGTCTTTAATGTCCTGCTACCATGGCAGTAAAAATAAATTTTTTTTTTAGAGCAGTGTCTTTACAATGCATTATTTGCTAGGAGTATTCTTAGCCAGCAAATCCATGTAAGCAGGAACATATATTTTTTGTTTTTTCAGCATTTTAATATGTAAGTTATGTACTTCTAATAGTTCTTGTTCTTCCTATCTGCATTTAAGAGCATTTAGAAATCTGTCTTATTATTGCTGAAACCTGAAATATCTTTTAGTCTTCTTCTTTTCCCCCTTCTCAACAAATTCCATAAGAAAATTAAAAATTTGAAATGAATCTACTTGATCTTATTTTGATGTGCAGTCCTAAAGTATTCTGATGAGCCTGGATAAGCTGATGTGGCCTTTAGGGAGAGAAGCATCAAATATAGGCAGACAGCTCCTGTGTCTGGTAACAAAGACTGACGAGGTCAAAACTAACCCAACAGGCCTGAGCAGGTCAGTCAGACACAAATGTTGGAAATAAAATTTGGTGGGGAGGGGAGTAAGGGGCCTGGGTCAAGTTCTGTTCAAAAAGTCAGCTTTGTCAAAAGCTTCAGTCACATTCTTACCTACAGGCAACCTCTGCTGATCCCAACTCATTAATCGAACTGGAGAGCCGTCTTGACCCTGGCTCCTTCCCTTTGAAGTGTGGTGTCCTCTGCAGCATGAGGAAATAATTTGCTGCCTGATTCAATGAGCCATCAGTAGAGCCAGCAGACCTAATGACATGTGAGAATATTAACCTCCTACCACGAAGAGCTGTGAATCTTGAGAGGCAGTCTATAATTCACCCGGCACTCCTGAGCCTTCCCTTCCCTTTCTGTCTTATTCTTGCACTCACTTTCTCACTCACAGGGAGAGAGAGAGAGCAGAGAGACCCTCATGTCGTAAAACTTTATTTCCATCAGTAGTGGGAACCTTACTGAGCTGCTTGATAATGAGTTACTTTCCTTTTGCAGTTGGATAAAATTTATACTGAAAACTAGGCATCTGTCTTGCATATAATAATTTCTGTTTAAAATATGACACAAGCTACATAACTGACATCAAGGGGGTGGTAATCTGAATGCTTACCCAAGTAGACTATTTTATGTTTCCTTATTTATTTTTCATCATCAAAGAAAAAAAGTAAAACCAAGAAAACATACATGCATAGCAATGATGTCATTCTCCATGATGTGTTTTCTAGCAGCCCTCAGTCAGGAGGATCTTCCTGCAATCCCATTCTTCTTTCCTTTTCTTTTTTTCTCCCTACCCAAAGGGAAAACCAGTTCTGCCTGGCCAATTACCATGTGTTATATGCACACACAAGGGTGTGTTCTTGCCCTTTGATTCTTAACAAAGAAATAGATTGTTTGGTCTAGTCCTACTGCTTTAAAAGTCAGGGCTGGATTTTCTCTTGTTGACTCCTTTAGTATTTTCAGTCATAGATTCAGGTCCCAATGTCTGGTAAGCTTCAGAAAGGGAGCCACTGCTATGTGGCTAAATAATGAAAAGAAAAAGTGAAAATGGCTCTGTGTGTATATGCTGCTCACTGTGAAAATGGTGGTGATTACTAGACTTTACACTGTTAATATAGCCAGATAAAGTAAAAAACTGTTAAGAGTTTTAAATGTCTTTCAAAAGTGCTGATTGGTGCTGCAAAAGGTCATAATTTAAGAGATTATGGCTGTAGGTGGAGAACAGTATGCAACATAGCAAATCCCAGACCAAAGGGATTATTGCTGGCAATTTGTCATTCTGTGCTAGAAAGCTTTTGGGGTTTTCTGCTTGCATTTTTTTTTTTTTTTTTTTTTTTTTCCTGTGACTGCACTGGTAAATTTCTCATATTTGGTGGAAATAGAGCTTGCAAAAGGAAATGAAATTGCAACAAGTGCAAACACTTCTAGTGGTAAAGGATATATCTCCACTGAGAGTGAGAGGATATAGTTGTGCAGCCAAAACTTTTCTGTTGGAAATCGAGCCTGAATTCTCTTGGGTTACAATTAGAGGGTTATTTTGATTCTGAAGGGTTGTTGGTAAAGCTATTGGTGTGTTGTGAGAATCAGCACTGACTAAGATACCATGCAGAGGGGATAAAGAAGGTTAGGGAGACAAAGAAAGGTAGGCAGCAGAAGGAAATAATAAATTAATAAATGGCAGTTATATGCTATGTAACAAGTACTACAGTGCTTGTAGTATGTGCATGTGTAGATCCCTGTAATTTTAATTTGTTCTAAAGATATTCTTTATCATCAAGGGATTTGGTGTTATATCCATTAGCAATTCTCTGCTATCATGCTTGAGCAGTCTATTAGTCGTTCTCACCTCTTATGGCTGGTCACAAAGGCCAGTCCCCTTGCTTCTCTCTGCTTCATCTTTTTTATTAAGTTTATTAAAACTAGTCAGATTATACTTTCTTATGGCACAGGCTGTGCTTGGTCCATTCATTATGGTTTCTTATCTTGGCAGGCAATCTGAATTAAACGGCAGCTAGTCCATTATGCACATATGAAGCCCATCACTCCTCCAGCAATGGCCAATTCATCAAACATTTATCTTTTGCCCTCTGAGCAGTGCGTCAATTTGCTTGTCAATCCTCAGCCTTGGTTGTTGTGGAAGATAGGAGAAAAATTACTTTTCTTTTCCCACTTCTCACTGAACTCTAGTAGTCAAAATGGGTTTTACTCTACTCACTCTGTAGGCTTGTTACTCCCCCATCTCTGTGCAAAAAGGGGAGGGGTCAGGTCACTCTGAATTGCAGAGTGACAGATTGATCCAAGATACAGTGAAGCTTTCATTTTGGCACTGCCTTTGCACTTGAATTTGCTCATATTTCCATTATAATACTGTTTTTTTGGAGGGTTTATAAATACATTCTCAACTTGGCACATGTAGCTGAGTGAAGCTTTTAAGAAAAAAATACATTATAGGGGTTTAGGTTTGGGTTTCTTTTTCTTTTTTTTCTTTTTTCTTTTTTAACCAGGTAGGTTTATATTTTGTAAACCCTGGCTGCTGCTTTTCTGTTTCTCATCAGTAATACTTCTTTGAATTCTTTCAAGCTCAGGAAATGGCATTGTGTGCAATTTTTTTTTTTTTTCTTATGCCATATATTTTATTAGGACTGAATTCTGTGTTAAGAGTGGGGAAAAAGAAAAATGAAGCAAGGGACGCATCCAAGTTTTTCTCTTAGCTCCTCTAACCTTATTATTATTATTCACTGAATGCTTTCAAGAAATTTTAGCAGAAAGGTGCTGAAGTCCATACTTAGAAATATTGCTCAAGTGCTGCTTCCATTGAACTGCAGGGACTTCGTGTTGATGGTTTTTCCAGAGTGTTTTTTGGTAAAATAATCATGCATACAGCTACTTGCTCTCTGCTTGATAATCTTTAGTTGTGTTTTGCAAACTGTATTTTGTTATATGATACTTGTTCAGTCACTAGATGACAAAGAGCACGTTGTCTATTCCATTTTATATTTTTTAAAAATATTTTATATGCTTATGTGAAAACTTCTTTGCCATAGGCAGTAGTATTACATTGATTGTTGTTTTATTTAAATTTACATAAAATTGTAACAGTAATATCATAAAATCTTGGTATGTTTTATCCTAAAGATATAATATAAAAACTTTAGCAAAAAAAGAAGCCTAACATTGAAGGATAAAGTTTGAGCTGTATTAGTTGGATATGCAATTGAGTAGAGCTGTATTGGATACGCATAGTGAAATCTGAGACTCTCAGAGGTTCATTAGAAGAGAAATTGAACCCTACCCCAGTCAGTTTGGTTGCTTCATGGTAGCGTTAGGCCAGGAAAATAAATAATCTTTTTTAATTTACTCTTTTTTTTTTTTTTTTAATTTTTTTCTTTTTTTTTAATTTTTTTGATCTTAAGTCTTGGTCTGAGGAAATGGTGGTTAAACAACTGAATGTTTGACTCATGTTTTTGTGAGCTACTGAAAACTGTAATTGGGATTTGTAATTTATTTCACCAGGTTAATAATCTGCCTGTGTGCGGCACAGCTGTAACAGTTTATTTTACCTTCATGCTACAGTTTCTTCTAATTCCATTGGCTAGGCTTTGGATGAATAGGCTATGTTCATCCATCTCAAATGTGTATACCTCACTGAGCCTCACCTGAAGGTCTGATTCACCTTCTGTAGTTGCCCATCATTTGTTGCTGGCTGGTAAAGAGTTATGAGTAAGCTGGGCTTCTACAGATGGATGACATCAGTCTGCATTGCTGCTTTTCAGAGAATTCTATCATTTAAGGAGCTGCTGCTTAGTAACAAAACCTCTCTCAAGAAATCTTGTACTTTTGGTTTATAATTGGTAGGAAAGGGTTTGAAATATTGTAAACTTAACATTTAGAATTCAGAAGGCCTACAAAGGTGTCTTTATCTGTTTATTGATTCTATTTTGTTTGTGTTTTCTTTGAGGTTTGGGGGTGGGTGGTGGCTTGTTAGGGATTGGGTGATCTGGGCTATTTTTTTCTTTTTCAAGTAATAGAATTTGCTGCATAAAAGTTAGAGCAAGACTGTAAAGAGTAGATGAAGATTCATGAACCCCACCATTTTGATGTGCTTTCATAGCTGTTAATTATGTTAGTTAGTTTGATAGTTGTGCAAGATGTTTTCATACAAATCTTTTTTGGTAATAAGGTGGCCTACATAGGCTTGCATGCTTTCAGTATATAAGAAAAGGGGAAAAATGAGTGATGGGTATTAATTTCATTGTCCATCTGAAAGTCAAGTATGACCTTTATATGAAAAGACTCAGAAACTAATTGTAGATCTAGTTCATAACACAGGCTTAATCTTTTCTTTCAGGGATTTTTTCTTCCCACATTTTTATTGTGTATTGAAGATCATATTTAATGATTCTGCTCATTCCTTTCTTTCCATTTTCTCTTTTGCTTAACTTATTCACAGACTTGCCTTAAGTTTTATTGAAAGAGGTGCTTCCAGATATTTTCTATGTAACAACAGAAAGCTGGAAACAGATTGACTGGAAGTGATGCAAAATGCTATCTCTATATAACCTGTAAAATACTAGCATTCCCTCTGATGTTAAACAAAACAAAGCATTTAATGTTTTGGAAACATTAGTAAGTTTGCTCTCCATTGATCAGATTTTCATGGTTCTTGTTTTATGACTTGTCTGGTGTAACTTGGGGCCTGGCTCACACTAGAAATTTTGAAGGTTCTTTATTTTCACTTTATTTTTTGTTCTGCTTTGGTCCAGAAAACTGTCCATTGCATACTCAATTCTGTTTTCTTTCTGGATGGATGCAGAGAAATGTGCATAAACATTGAATGGACTTCAGAAAAGAACATCTGTTATGCTTGAATACTGTAGAGGTTTTGGTTTGTTGGGTTTTTATTTTTTTTTGACGCTTTACCTTGCTGTTTATCTGCTATTACAGTCTCTGTGTGCAGGAAATACAAAAACCTTACATTTGTGGAGGTACTGTGGTTTTGATAGTGAGAGCATTTTGGTGTTAGTGGTTTGTGGTTTTTTTTTTTTTTTTTTTTTTTTTCTAATTTTTCTTTTTTTTTCTAATTTTTTATTTTTCCTGGAATTGGAATGAATTCTAGCCATTGTATTTTCATTAAAATGGTTTGTTTTTTTTTCTTTACTCAGAGGTGAGAGTTTTGTTTGGAGCAGAACCCCTGAAAGCAGGTTCAGGAGTAGAATTCTTACAAAGGTGTCAGCAGAAGGGAGTTTGCACAGTAGATTCACCAAACACCTTCCACCAGCAGAACAGATTTTGGGATTGACTTGGATTTTCCCCCATGTTTGTATGCTATATTTCAGAATAAATAGAATCTAAAATTGAACAGGAATCAAAGCAAGTTAACCTGAAATGATGTTTTGCATTGCCAGGGAATTCTGCAAAATCTAAACTTACACGTGTCTGTCTTATGCTTTTAGATATATATCTAGCATTTATTTATTACTCTTTGTTTTGTTTTGCTGGTGTTAAGTCAAAGGACTAGAAGTCAGAAGCTCTGGGTTTTATTTCTTGTCTCAGAAAATTGCTGGAGGTCACCTTTCGGTAGTCACTTAACCTCTTTCTCCTTTACTACAAAATGAAATTTTAAGCTCAGCAGGTTTTTGAAGAATAATTCATTAATTAAAAAAAAAAAACCCAAAATGCTTTGCATTACTTGGCTGGGAGGTGCTGGAGAAATAGAAATTACATTTCTATGCTTTAAATACTGAAATTGTCTAGTACAAGGGTTCTTATGTTGAATCGGCTCTCCTGTAAACTGTTAAAACATAAAAGACAAGAAAAAAGGCATTTTAAAAAGCTCTTGTTTTGTAACAGCTCTGTCTTTAACTTCTGGTAATGGCTATCTCTTGTCAACAGAGCGCAAATCAATTTCAAGGCTAAAGCCAAACTCTCTCATTTACATACTGTTAACTACTCTCTCTTTTCCTGTTAAACAGGAGGAAAAAGTCATTAGATATGAGGCAGCTGTCTTATTAATGGAGGGGTGGGGTAAAATGTAAAGAACATTTCTTTTTCAGCATAGACTTCTGAAGAGCTTGTTTTTCCCAACAAGGACAGTTGCAGTGTACTGAGGTTTGTCCATTACTTGAGAGGCTTCTGCTTTTTTTCATTTATAAAATGTGTTTTCATTGTCAAATATCACCAGAATAAAGAGCTATGCTTTACTTTCATTGTAACTAAATCTCCGTCAGGCCAGAGGGACCATATGAAATAGTGTAGCTGACAATTGCCATGCATACACATAGAGAAAAAAATTCTCTACCATGACATTCCTTTATGATTAAAACTTTGTTACAAACCATGAATGAATTATGGAAGAGAAAGCTGGAAGAAATCACATTGATTAGCAAAAGGACTTGGACAAAATGGCATTTCTGAAACCTTTACATTCAAAAGGATTATTTACTGTCTGCTACAGAACATCTTAAGTCGTTTTGCAGAGGGAGTCAGTTTCCTGTTTAACACAGTGTTTTTGTAAGCTAATGAGGGCAAAGCGTGAGCCATAGGCAATGGTGCTGTAATATTAGCTGTGACAGGGAGCTTGATCATAATTATCTTAACGAGGATAGGGTTAATTACAGTGGAAACGTAAAGTTTTTTCTGTTTGAATGAGGCAGCTCTGAATACGTTGTGATGTTTTGTCGGTTTGATGTGACTTTGGAAATTGCGATGGAAATCTCTTGGGAGCACTTGTTCTCCTCTGGGAGCAGAGTGTGAGGCCTGCAATGAGGTAACTGAGATGGTACCTGTGGGTGAGATAATGGGCAGCTTTCCTGTCATTAGAGCAGGGAAAAGCAACCTGCAGTACACCTTAGTGATGGTTATTAGCCTTTTGAAACTTGGGAAAACAGCTACTTGCCACTGCCCCTTCAGTGCTGGTTGTATTATGGTGATGGCATTGTCTGTTTGTTTTAATATACCAATACAGGGAGACTTTTTTTTTTTTTTTTTTTTCTTCTGTGTTAATTTTAAACCGATTCTTTTTCTTGGGGAATTTCCCTGTTTATGCTTGTCTCTGAGGGTGTTTGTGTGCTTCTTGCTCTGCTGTGTATAAATATGCACTCCTCTTTTGTAATGGAAATACATGGAGAGCATTAATATAACTCATTAAAGATAAAAATGCCATTATTTTATACTAATTTCTACCTTGGCTTCTCAAAAATGCTTTCTATGTACTAGTTCATGTTTGCAGTCCTTTCTAATCCCCCATCTGCAGATGGGAAATTGAGGCACACAGAGTTATGGGACTTACTGAAGTTTGTACCATAAAACCTATTGTGTACATTGCACTTAACTTTTAAGTTGTGGAATACAGCTGTTGGGCAATATTTCCTTATATATTATTATGGTAGAACTTGTTGCCTTGAATTTAGTAGCTAGTGTCACTGAATGAAAGCAAGCGCATTTTTTCCCTTTTTGTTTCTTTACCAACCGTCTTAGCAATTTTGGTGCAAGTATTTTTCTTTTGTCTAAGATGAAAAAAATGAGAATTCTCTGAATAACAAAATAACATATGGATGAAATTTATGTTAATGGCTACACCCTCTCTCTGTACTGTGGCAGCCCCTCCCATTTCCCTGGACTCTGAATTTAGGCGATTAAATCACCAAGTGCACACTGCTCTGATGACATGAAAACAACAATTAATAAGCAACCCCCTGTGTAACACGGCCCCTTTTTAACTGAGCAGCTAATAACATTACATGGCAAAAATTATCAAAACCAGACAGGTGTAAGGAGATTTGCGCACAATTTTCTCTGCCTATCTATGAAATTAGTACCCTTGTGTTCAGCCCAGGCTTGTGAAAGAAAGGCTGTTTCAATAGGCAACTCCCTCTAGTGTTTCAAGGCCTTTTGTCCCACTTCATGGCTTGTCATTTTGTTTTATGCCTCCCCTGCAGCAGTTTTGGATGTGTGCTTTCTTCTCCTTGCCAGTTGCCAACCATTTGCAGATTCTCATGATAAGAGTATTATATTTGCATAACATAACTCAGGAACAATGTGTATTTTGATGCTGACACTGACCAGAACCCAAGCAATGTTTTTTTCACAAAGGACCTATTAACATCCCATAAGGCTCTGTGGTGTTGACAAGGAGGTGGCCTTCTCTGAACTCCTTTGGCAAGTCAAAGTCTTGCATTGAAATGTGAGGTTTGGAAATAATCCACTATTTATATAATAAAAGAGTATTTAAGGGGAATTTGCTAAACTAGGTTTGTAAAATAAACTGAAGTGAAAACTCATAACAGCTTGATAAACTCACTGCTACTTCCTCTGGGTTATTTTGCCTTTTAAAGGTACTTAGGGGAAAGCACTGTCTGAAATGTTAGCTGATCTCTCTTCTGATCTTGACTTTGGCAAAACCAAGTCAGTTGTGACCCTTTGCTGAAATAGCTTAATGCAGCATTTCAGCACAGCTCTTAACCATGTACAGTTTATATAGGTTGAATTGAGTTCTTATAAAACAGCTTGTTAAAGGCAAATGTAAAAGTGTTACTGTTACTGTGGTGGTTGTTTCACTATAATGTTTGAAATTGACTCTTTTGTTCTTTCAGCTTCAGAAATTGCAGTGTCAATTCATTGTAATTATGTAGATATGCCATAAGGTGTAGGCATGGCAAATTTTCTTCAGGTCTGGCTGCCCAACATCAAAATGGCATTAGTAACAGTTGTAGCTCCGTTTCAGGATGCCAGGTCAATAGACTGGGAGTGCTTTGGAGTCCTTGGACTGAAATACACTGTTTCAGTGTTGTGCAAATGTTACTTGAATATTCATAGTTTAGTGTACAGTACGCAGTGTAAAAGTCATGGACTTGATTACTTTTGGTTGTTTGACCCCTCTAGCTGTGATTTATAAGTAGTCAGTAAGCTGTATCTACAAAAGCAGCATCTTGTTTTTGTTGGGCAGGTGAATGTTAAATTCGCTAATTTGGAACCCATATACTTTCTAGAATATTTGTATTTTTCTCCAGTGGTAGTGCCTGTAGGACTCTCTGACAGAGACTTTGGCTGGATTTTTGATCTTTGCCAAAAACGGGTGGGGGGAGGGGGAGGAAGGGGGAGGAAATCCCCTCCGTATAAATGTCATTCAAAACTGAATAAATAGTGTAGACTGCATCTCCCTTATTCATCACATTTTATGAAACAGCCAGAAGATACAGTGATGATCTTCCCACTGGTAGGCATAGTAGATCAGCTGTCAAGTCATGCAATCTCAGCATATCTTTAGGTGTCTGGTAGGTGAATGAGCTGTGAATGCGTGTCTGTGCTTATGCTCAGTATACCATGCGTCTTAGTTGATAAATGTGTGCGGGTTTTTTTTCTCCTGTTAGAATGTGCAGGCATTAAGAATTGAGTTTGGAATAGATGCCTTAACAAGGTACCAAAGTGTTCTTTTTATTTTTTAACCTGTACTTTGCTATCAGAAGAATGAATACCTTCAGAACCTTGTTTATTTACAGGCCATCATCTGCACTTCCATGTTGTGAAGTGCTCCTTTTTAAAGCTGCTCTCTGCAGTCTGACCTGTGGCTTGTCAGTGGGACAGTATGTTCCGAAAAGAAAGCAAATGCCTTTTCTGTCTGGAGTGATTCTGCATTTTATTTTGTAGAGAACATTTTATTTTGTTTGCAGGGACTCAAGAAGCAAATTAAGTGGTTAATAAAAAGATAAAAAGAAAAATCCTTTCTCCATTTCCTATTACTGCATGTAAGGTAACTGCTAAGAAATGATACTTGAAGTTGTATTTATTATTGTTAGTAGGATATGATATTTCTTGGCAGAAATGATGGATGACAACTTAAATTTGTGTCCAGGGAATGAAGGTGAACTGTGACAGAGTTATTTATCTTGGGAATGGAGGTTAGGGTCAGGCGAGGCTGGGTGCCTCAAGGCACAAGACATTGACAAATTCATCCTGCAGGCCCCATATCTGAAGCCTTTTGTTTTGGATCCTGGCTACTCACTAAGTGACCCCCATCCTTCATCCTGCCAGTATGTGAAGGATGTGTTGCAGTGCCAGCACTCCCCTTGCCACTAATGCTTGTCATTCACTCTTCTGACAGGCCCAAACCAAAACTATTCCCACTCCTGAAAGGGAAGGTTAAAATATTTATTTCAGCTAATAATGGCCTCCCTGATTTAGTGGAGTATCATTTTTCCTGTTGCCTCTGTCGTTTGCAGGTCGCTAGAAGGACTGAAAACATTCAGTTACTTGGAAGAGCTGATCTTGGACAACAATCTACTCGGAAATGACCTTCTGTTACCCAAGTTACCCCACCTCCATACCTTAACGCTCAACAAGAATCAAATATCCTTTCAAAGAAGTACCTGCAAAATGTCAAATGAGTTTTATGTGTCAGCCAAATTAAAGTATGTGAAATATAGTTCATGTGCAGACAAAGCATTCTCTCGTTTGGCACCTGGAATACTTCATAGTAATTTATTATAGGTCATTCATAAATGAAATGCGCCATTATATCTTCCTGTTGCTCCATTTTGGTGAGAGATCTAAGTTATGGCTCTGAAGAAATCTTTCTAATAGATAAAATAGAGAAAGAAAATAATGTCAGTGCTACCAGTGTGCCGCAGTTCCTGTCTTTGCTTGGGGTTCTGTTGCAGGCTGACCTCTAGTGGAACAGCGAGTGCAGTGAAACGCTATTAAATTCTTATACTTTAAATAGCTCTTAAAACGTTAAACTAAAATAACGTAACAGTAAAAACCCCACAAACAACAAGACATGTATACCTTTCTCTATTTCAATGAAGGTGGTAATATGCACGATTTGGTAGCTGCTGTGCAACTGCAGCTGTGAAAGCAAGTCACTGTATTCTTGGTGTTCCAACTTTGTATAAATTAATATAAAAAGCTGTCCAAATCAAAGTCTTGATACATTAAAGTATTTAGATGGGTGGTTAAGGCCATTTATAAACAGTCAGTCAATTCTTTGTATGCCCAAAGTTAGTGCCTGCTTAAGTTTATTCAGAATATATTTCAGTATTTGCCTAAGTACTCTGCTGAGCCAGAGCCCCCAGTCTGTAGGCTTATAGATAATGATCTCTAAAAACTAATTATCTGCAAGGGCTGGGCATGGAATTGATTATTAAATAATTTCCCATACTTTGGCCCATCTGGAGATTTGTGTAATACATGGTTTTACAAAAGTGAAGGGTGATCAAATTGTTGCCAAAAGGCCAACTGAGGCCTGCAGAGTCTTAGAGCACAGACCATGAAAGCTTTTTTTCCTTGTAATTGCAGCGTAAGGATAAGGCTGCTCAACTGCAGGCTTTTATTACAGACAATGTAAACAGAGAGCAATTTGCCTCCTACTAGAGCGGAATCCTCCTACTGAGGAGAATAAAAATAACTGCAGATTCTATGATTTCTGCACTTATTTTTGACTCTATAAATAAATAGAAATCCACAGAGTAACTTTTATTCTCGGCACCCTGGAAATTTACCAAGAGTGTCTCGTAACCAGTAGTGATCATTACTGTACTAGGTATTTGGCTAGATTTCTGGTTAATGCCAGGATTCTGTGGGTTGGATTTGAGTAACTGCTTTTATTGTTTATTTTATTGTTTTCTGCCATGGTAAAATCTGAACTGATCAAGAATGTAGAGGAACTTTTCTGCTGATGCTATGTGTGGTGGTATGTCTGGTGCATCATATTTCTTCCTACAAAGCATGAAACGTAAAGTTGGCCATAAGACCCAAGAACATGTGAGTATATTTGTCAAGAATGAGCTTTGCATTTGCCAAAAGGCAGGTAGATGTATTCAATAAGAACTCGGTGAACAAAATCAGAGGGTAAAAATTATCCTGTCAGTAGTATTCTTTAAAAAGTTCCTGCTGGTATCACAGACATACCTAAAATACTGTTGTCAAGTGAGTAAGCTCTCAAAGGCAATGATAATTTGATAAGAAGGATTTGATCTATTCTGGGATTTTATGTTTTTTTATTCAATCTTGAAACTATGAAGTTAGACCTTTGAGGCTATTCAGCTATCCGGATTCTAGAAATAATGTATGCATTTTGTAGTGTGCTGACAATAATTTAATAGAGGAGTTACAGAAATGCTTGTAAAGCACCTAATGTATGCAAACTGCCCAGAGAAGGAAAAATAGCATCGTCCATCATTAACATTTTGAGCCAAAGGGAGTAGTGATCTCTTGTAGGAAAGATACAGCAGTCTTCAGAAGCATGGAAACCTTCCAGATTCCTCTTTTCAGTGTGTATACCTGTTTGAAAAAGGTCTCTTTTGAACTTGAACCACTTCTTTTAATGAATGCTTTCTCTATAGAATTCTTTGAAAAATGTTCAAATAAAAATGTACATTTAATAGAATAATGAAATGCATCACCGGAAGGATTGTTTAGTACATGGCAGTTGCACTACAGGAAGGACACAAGGGAGCATAGAATACTCTGAAACAGAACTTCAACTGGTGGAATATTACCATGTATACATAAATGTCTACATTATATATACATATTGGACAGGGAGATATGAAAACAAATAAAAAGACCCCTGTGAAATGGAATAACGTGTAAACTTTAAAACTCATATGAGTATCTCTTTATTATTATGGTGCTTTTTCCTATTTCTCATTTTAGTTTGGCTTAATTTTGATCCAGATCCTGCTTTGATATATGGTTCACTTATTGTGTGGCATTGTATGTGTAAATAACATTTGGTCCCTCCTGACATAATGTCTGGATATGTTCTGTAAATGTGAAAGCTTATCTCTAAATCAAGTAAATACTTAGAACAATAGTCTGATATTTTTTTCTTCAAATACTCATTTAAGTATTTCAGTTACAGTTAAGCCGCTACCATTTTTCTACTAGAAGTGGTAGAAACAAATTTAAATATTACTATTTTAAATACAGTTTCCTAGTGCTATACCTCAACTTTTCTGTGATGTATAACCTGTTAACAATATTTTAAAATGCATATAACTGTAATCCATATAGCTGTAATACAGAAAGGATAGTTATCAATATTGTGCAATATTGGATTACATTTCTCTAACGTGTTTTTTTTCACTTTCTACAAAAGTCTGATTTACTTTTGGAAAACACATCACCTTAGTTCCTCTATCAGACACAATGGGTGGCGGAAAGCAATACAGACCTGCTGGAAAGAAGGGATATTATCCAGAGGGACCTTGACAGGCTTGAGAGGTGGGCCATTGCAAACCTCATGAAGTTCAACAAGGCCAAGTGCAAGATCCGTCATCTGGGTCAGGGCAATCCCAAGCACAAATAGAGGCTGGCCAGAGACTGGAATGAGAGCAGTCCTGCCAAGAAAGTTTTGGGGTTGACAAAAGAACTAGATACCAAAATCTAGACAAAAGAACTGATACCAAAATTAGTTTACAATAAAAATGTTGAATGTAGATGTAGAATTCGGGTATTGAATCTAGGTCTAGGTTTTGCATGGTTTATAAGAAACCCAAAATTAGAGCTGGGCAGAATGTCTTTAGTGGTATGTATGTTACTTATGGCAAGATAAGGTATCAGTATGGTTCAGATCTAAGGATTATATGTTCTTGAGACTTTGAAGACAGCATGGATACAGTACCTAAACTGAAGAATGTGGCAATAAGTTTTTGTGGTATAATCTGTCTTCACAAATGTCTCATCATAATGCCTTACAGTTACAGCTTTATTTAACTCCCAAATTGTAGACTGTAACACACTTTGCCTTTGTGCTTGTTCCTACATTGTCATGAAGAGCTTGAAGACCAAGAAGTCCTAGTCTGACCAGAATCTCATTAGGTTAAGTGCTGAAGACTTGATGTTTAAGTTGAATGAGTAAGTTCAAGACATAAATTGTCTCCTATTTCGTACAGTTCCCTATCTCCACTAAACAATGATGTAAGCTGAAATGGTCAGCTATTATACACATACGCACACACGCACAGAGGAGTCCTTTGTGTGTATGTCTGAGCTCTCCATGCTGTAGTTGTGGATTTGCTTAAATCTGAGTGTGGTTTGTTGGACGACTGCAGGACCTGATGAGCTGAAAAATCTCTTCTAGAATAAAATGTTCCTGAAGTAAAAATTAAGTGATGTAAATTTCTAATGCCAAATGCCAAACACCTGTAGAAGAGGGAGGTAATTTTCAGTGCAGTTGATTCCTTATCCTGTTCTACAGCAGTGCTCAGATTGGGTGAACTCAGTAAGTCATAACTTTAGAAAAAATTGTGAGCAGCTGCTTTATTCTTGATCATTTCTGTGCTGCTTTGGGAACCTTAAGCAATATTTGGACAGAATAGTGTTTAAAAAAATATAAAAATCCAAACAAACACGAACCTTTAAAAAAAGGGACATATGGTTTCAGGATAGAAGTCTCTAGTCAACCAGAAATATAATTTGATTACAGGAATAGAAATATATCTCCTTTTTCTCACATTTGTGTACCTAACAGTGTTGAAACATGGTCTTCAAAACTGCAGCTTTGGAACCACGGGCTTTCTGAAATACCCCTAAATGTACTGGCAACTATGGCTACACACAGAAAACTAATGCTGCTCCACTCCAGCAGGCAGAATGGGATTTTTTTTTTTCCCCAAGTATTCAGTATGCAGGAAGCTCTCCATGAGATATATGGACTTAGTTAATTGCAGCCTGTGCTGCACCTTTTCTTTCTTGAGCAAAATGGTTTTAAAATCAGTGAACAAGTCCTTATCTCAAGGCCTTATCTCCCTACCAGAAAGGTTTCAGGCCACAATGTGGCATACAAATGACTGTGCATGACATCCTATTGCACATAGAGAAGGGGAAAATGTATACTTGCATATTGCAAGCTATTTCTGTGGGTATCCAACCTTGAAGACCTAGCACATTCTAATGGAAAAGCGTTCAGGTGGCAAAGATCTTTTCACACTGCATTCGGAGGAGAATTGGTAACTTGTGCTTCAAGGCTATTTTGCCTGCAGAATAGCTTGTGATTGCTACATCATGTTTGTGATAAATTTAATTGAAGCAAATGTTTCAAATGGGAATAAATATAGATACCTTGTTCATTTGTGACTCTGGTAGAAATGCTATCCAGCTGTTTTAATGTTAGGTTGATTGCAGCACTTGCATGACAGACGGTTAGTTGGCAGAAGACTATTGAATGACAGTTTGGGGTCTTTCTATGCAATGGTGTGTAATTCTGTGTGATATTTCTCGTATTCTCTTTATATTCAAAAATATTTTGAATGTGAAATTGATTGCTCTTTACTTTGTCACTTTGCTTCCCAGAACTTCCGAAAGCAGTAATCATAGAAGGTCATTAACACAAAAAGCTCTCCTGCTCTTTTGGAGAAGTGGGATGGCTAAAAATTTGAAAAGACTATGTTGAACTTTTTGAAAGAAAATGGTGGAGCAACTTGGAAAGCGCTGAGAGAGAACAAGAGCGGTTACGGTTACTTTTCTCATAAAGTTAATGCATTTGAGTGTGTGACTAGTAAAAATTGCTGGCAGAGAAAAAGGTTACAGAAAGACATCCCAGATTCTCTTGCGTACTTTATACTTTATAAAAAAAATTAGAGTGGTGAGATAGTAAATACATATAGATTTGTTTGGACAGTTATATGTTAGCATCGCCTTTCTGTAGAGTTACATAAAATAATTTCATTTGAAAGCTATTATCAAAGGTTATGTTTCTGCATAGGTTTGTGTAGCAGTTGTCCCTGAACAGCAACCATGCATATGGTTATGCCAAGAGTACCAATAAGAGAGGAAGCTGTATGTCATTTTGGCATGACCAGCGTTTGTCGTCAGTACTTAAAGCAGCTGGGCCTTATATTAATCTATATAAAGGATTCATGCAGCATCTGTACCCTGGATAGATGCTGGAGGGACTATTGAAAGGGCAGTTAAATAGTCTCTTGAGAATACAGAGGTCTGGAATAGTGGAACATGTAAGACATCATCCACTATTTTCTGTGTACATTCTGTGTGCATTTTCTAATGTATGCAGCCTCTTAAAAGTATAACAGAATGGTCATTTTATTATGCTCGCTGTCACAAGACTCAGGTCAACATCAAAATGTCTGTCCCTGCTTCTGAGGTTCTCCTAAAATTTACTAAGCAAAGTAACATCATACTATCCACTTGGAGTTTACACCTTTGACATTATTCAAGTGTAATATTCTCTAGGGACAATGTAACTTTTAAATCACAGCAATCCTTCCCTGATAGTAGTCTGGAATACTGTGGAACTAATCCTGAAAGGGTTTGTAATGGGCGAAAGTCCTGGTATCACTAGAATTTTAGTGCAGGCTACAGGATTTTCTACAAAACAAACAAACGAAAATATTATGATCTTGCATAGACAGCTAATTCTTAGCCAGAGAAGGGAGGTGCATAATTTGCTTTGGATTTTGCTTATTCTTTTTGTATTCTGGAGAACCTCAGTAGCTGTGGTGTTGGGTACCAGATAATGAGTGAAAGTCGACAAGACAGAACATTCTTATTTGTAGGATATTTTTGATTGTATAAAACTTGCAAAAAACTACATTGTACTGCAGCTTAACTGGACCTACCATAGTAATATATTTTCTAAATAATTATATTGCTAATGTCTTAATGTTGCTGGTAACCTTTGTTTTTCTGAACAGAAAATATGGTGACATGGTTCTCACCATACGAACCATATGCATATGCACACATGTGTGCATATGTATGCTGTGAACAGTCTACTGTAAATATGCATGTGCAGTACTCGTAAGTGTAGCATAATGAAGAGGCATAAAAAAGTTAATCTGAGTGTTTCCCAAATTTGAAACTAGGAATAGTGCAGGAAATCAGTATAGGCTTTTGATGAGCTAGAATTTTAAAGTATGTCTAGTATGTTTCCGTAAACTATTCCTGGAGGCCAGGGTGTGTTTTTGGAGGGGACCATTGTTCTGTATAATTGCTGAGAAGGAATGGTTTAGCTAAAGAGCTAGAGTTGAAAATTTTTGTCACAAATTTTTATTTGATTCAATGCCTGTTAAATAGACATCAATAGATTGGTAGTGATGACACCGTTGAATTAAGAGGTGGAATCACTACACTAAGGTACGTTAATTGTTATCAGTGACACTTTCAACCAGTTTTCAAACAATGGACCTTAGTGTAGTATTTGCATCACTGTTACCTATTCACCTGGTGAAATGGTGACTTTAGAAAGATCAGTTCAGGGCTATTGTCAAAGAGATTTAAGTAAATAAAATTTAACTAGCACTGTCCATGCATTTAATTGTGGCTCTCCTTTTTGAAGGAAATGGAACTGAAATTGATCTTAGAAATGGCACAGCAGGATTTCGCAACTCTTTGGGTCTGATTGCAGCAATATAGCACTCCTTAGGCTGCCACAATAAACCACAAAAAGGAAGCTGTCAGGAAAGTTTCAGACTTGCTTACAATTTTCTCCCTCTGTATTTTTCTAGCAATGTATTAAAAAGCCTTTACACTTTTGATGGCATCATAGTTACAGTATTGTGATTAAAATAAGTATATGACATGCTAATTAACAGTAGACCAGAATTGCATCATGACTTATGACTCATCTCTAAGAAACAATCATGAGAATTTGAATGAGAAATAATTTATTTTTTCCTACTTGCTTGTGTTGGCAGGTAGATTGGGTTTCTTGGAATTTTTTTTTTTTTTTGTTAAGAGGGATTAGAAAAAATAGTTTACATCATAGAATCCTAGAGTAGCTTAAGTTGGTAGTTCTAGAACCTGCCACGGGTAGGGATACCTTCCACTAGAACAGGTTGCTCAAAGCCACATCCAGCCTGGCCTTGAACACTGCCAGGGATGGGGCATCCACAGCTTCTCTGTGAAGCCTGTTCCAATGTCTCACTAACTTCATAGTAAAGAACTTCCTAATATCTAATCTAAATCTGCTCTCTGTCAGCTTAAAGCCATTCCCCCTTTTCCTGTCACTTCATGCCCTTGTAAAAAATCCCTCTCTAAATTCGTTGTATGCCTCCAGAACAGAATTCTTAATTATTTTATTTATAACTGCTGATTCTGTCACAAAAAAGTTGACTATCATAAGCCACAGGTTGGTTTGTTCTCAGATGTTGCTAATGCCCTAGTGTTCTGGGGCTGCCCAAGCCTGCAAAGCTTCAACTTTTCTGTGACTTAGTGATCATCTACATTTGAAGTGATTATGTCAGATTCTTGGGGTTCGTCCTGTGCACATATTTCTGTTTCTGTTGCAGCTGAAATGGAAATGATCCCAGGCTGCTAAATATTTATTTAATTTGAGGGAGATGAGCAAATGATAAAAAGGCCTGAAGAGTCACACTGAACTACATGGTAAGAAGTCTGTATGAGATTCCTCCTTGTCCCTGTTGTAAAAATTTTTGGGAGGTGTTTCTTCATCTAAAGTCAGTGCTAAGGGTTTAGGTATGAGATATTAGAATCTAGACACTAATTGCCAGATTTAAGGAGATTCAGATTTTTGAGATTCAGTTTACCAAATACAGTTGTTTGCCCAAAGCTGTTAGTGAATTTGTTGTCTCCCTTTTGCCTGCATTCTGTAGGACTTTGATGCATTGTCTCATGCTTTTTTGCAAAACTAAGCTGACACTGCTCTTCATCATTATATATCTAAATACATTTTAATATTTGCCCTTACGTCTGCATGGTCAGATGGGAGTTAGAATGTTTGTCAGCAAATTGTTGAAGAGAAAAGCTTCTACACCTGAAAAAGCTCTACTGAATTGCCAAGCATTCTGCCATAGGAGAGGCAAAAAGTTTGGGTGGTGGTTTGTTGTGTTTTTTGGTTAGTTCATTTAGTTTTTGTTTGTTTGGTTTGGTTTTTTTTATCCTTTTGATAGGTAGTGGCCAAACACAATCTAAACCTTTCAATCGCTAACCCTGTGTGAGATTGCTGTTATGGAAATTGTCTTTTGTAATAATAAACTATTTCTCTCAGGGAATCTTTTTGTAACTTAAACTATCCTGCCCGAAATGAAGAGTTTCTCCTGGCTTAGGGTGCCAGATTCAAGCACGTATGCAGCAGTCTTAGGAAACTTTTAAAAAGCCTTTTACTTGAACATATGTGGAAAAACAGCTTGTGACCTTCCCATCACAGTCACATACATCCTGAAAGAGACATAAAAAAGTTTATGCATAAGCTTGAGGTCCAGGTATGAGAAGATGAGAGTTAGCACCAGACTTTAATTGGGAATTCATCCTGGCTACCAAAAACTGTTTGTATCTGATGGTGCTACAAGAAGACAATTTTTCTTAGGATTTGGTTGATTACTTGCTGTATATAACGTTCCATAATGTGGCTTTGTGAAACTAAAAGTTAGCATTTTTACCTTTTGAGTTAATTCATAGAACTAATTTCAAGCCCTCATTTTTTCACTCATGCAAAGTATGTGAGTATGATTCCTTATACCTTATGGAACGGAACATTAAGTGTTGATACACTTGTTTTCATCTGTTAATATTAGTAATTATCAACATTAACCCCATGTGTGTTTGGAAATAAAATAAAACTTAAGGCTTGTAAAAGGAAGACTGCATTTTTAACAATGAAGCTGCTCTTTCCATTCTGTATTGCTTCTGTTGCCCTTAAGATATTGGGGTGAAGAAATAAAGCAAATTCCATCAGCTAAAAATAACAAAGATAACAGAAACACATAAATCAAGTATAAATAATAACAACACGAGTGAACTGAGGACTTAAAACAATAGTTGTGGTCTCTAACAGCAGGAGTGGATAAAACCACAGTGATTAAATGCCCTTTAATGTTTTAAAATAATTTATTACTATTGTCTAAGCCAGTTTTTAAACAATGAAAACTTCTTACATGCATATGCGTGACATCTTTTTTGAGAATCACATCATTTACTTTGCATATAAATTAAAGTAAATAAAAATGTATAGTTTGAGCCTTGCAGACTGTCACAGGATACTTGAACAAAGTAATTTATTTGATCAATCAACAGTGTGCAAATGGCTGAATATTGTTATGAGAAAACCTAAGCTGTGATTTCCAATATTGCAGTGATTAAAATATGGTTTAACCATTATTTGCTTCTTTGTTTTAATATAGTTTACAATATCAAGGGAGTATCATCATTACTTATATTCTGAGGAATATAGCTTAAAAGCCTCATGAACACCAAAATATAACGCTATTTTAATGAAAAAAATTATGCTTTACAGGACTTTAAATCTTGGTCTATAAAATACTTGTAATACTGAAGTCTTTAAGTTGTACTTAGTGAGGCATTAATTGACATATACTAATTGAGTAATTACAAATGTGTTACTGGGGCATTCAAAATATTTATATGCTGGGAATGAATGTGGGTTGTTGTCATTTGAATTTTTTCCTTTTTTTTTACTTAAACTTATTTTCCAGTGAACTGAATATATTAGTGATGAATGTGCTGTGAAACTGTTTGTTTCCATGCTGGAAAAGTTTCATGGCTCCAGCAATTGCTAGCCATTTTACTGCACAGCATCTATCATTTTGTCAAAGTTTTAATGTTTTTTACTGAACCACCTAGGAAATAAAGAGGGAGAAAAGAATGACAAAACAGACAAATTCTTTCATTTCATGCCAAAAAAAATGACTGAAATTTATCCTTGTTTGCCATTGGAACAATTAATGTGACATTTTCCCAAATGCCATACTAAACTTGATTGTCAGTTGTTGAAATGTATGTTTATGTCAGGAGTGGTGCAATTGTGAATGTTTTTTTCATCAATGTCATTGAATCCTTAATCCACAACCTTTGAAACATAACAGAATTAGAAAGCCTTTTGGACCATTTGGCTGAAGTTGTGCCCTCACTGCAGTATCTCAGTTTGCTTGGAAACATGGCATGCCCAAATGAACTCGTCTGCAAAGAGAAGGATGAAGATGACTACCAGAGGTACAGGTTAGTGTTTCCACTTGTAAATGTGGTAAGGTGTGTCACTTTTGTTTTATTACTGGAAAAATACTGAACTGAAACCAAGTCAGAGTCTCAAACCAGATCTGCACTCTATTGTGAAAGCATTGTTTCATATTCTGCAATGAAACACCTGAAAATTTGAATAACACAAATGGTGACATCACTCTCAGGAACCCCATTTCAAAAAAATATTTCAGTGCTGTACAGCTCATGTTTGAGTTGAGCAGGTGGGCATAGGATTTCCTGAATGTGAGTGTTCATAGGTGCCTACTTACAAGCCTGCCTTTCCGGAAGGCAACACTTAGCATATGCAAAGGATGACAGTCAATAAAAAAAACTATCATTACACTCGGCCAGTTGCATTGTCTACTGCTAACATCGGATTATGGTGATGAGTTTCTTCTCTAGGCACTATTAAAGGCACTATTATTTCTAAGGCACTATTAAAGAACATAGAAGAAAGGACTCCTATGTGGTGCTGCTTTACTCAGAGTGGTTAGTGTTTAGATTAAAATAAGCCCCCCAAACTATCTCTATAATGCCATTTTAATGAGCTAGATTACACAAAAGGTCATCTGGAAATTAATATGGAAACCTGATAAAATACCACATGTCCAATTGATCCAACTGAAATTCTGCAAAAAATTACAAGGGTTATTTTTTAATAAATAAAATTACTCATGCCTGATGACTGTAAGCATGGGTCCAAAATCCGTGGGATATCTGCGGAAGTGACATGATTTTCTTATTTATAACTTTAAAAGCAAGTGATTATTGAAAAAAAAAAAAAAAAGAGAAAGGTAATTGGAATTCTTTTTCCTTGCTCATGTCTGATACAGGGTTTCAGTCTCTGTGTGCTGGTACATTTCATGTCAGCTGAAAATGGCTGTCTGAGGCAAATCAGAGTGAAGCAGCACCAAGCAGCACTGGTCACCATGCTGCAACTTTGCAGGGCCTGAGCTTACTTTTTATCAGCAGATCACCTGCGGTATTCAGTTATATAGTAACCACCAATTTTATCTTCATGTAATCCAAAATCTGCTGTAGGAGTTATTATAACACTATACAAAGTGACAAAGACTGAAAGGAGGTTTATTGGGAAATGGCATGAATTCCATGCACCAGTTTATTGCTTGGAAATACTGTAGGATGAAACAGCAGCACAGCTGTCTTGGGTGTGGATATACCTTTTTCTTTGTTCCAAATTTTTGAGCTGGATTTCTAGGTTAACTTTAACCTAAATACTTTCACCTTCTAATGATTCAACTTTTGAATTCAGTTTACCAGTTGAGTTTTGGTTTTCACCACTTAGAGCAGCCTAGATTCAATAAAATATTTTCCCATTGCTTTCACACTTAAGTGGAAGGTATGCCTACTATCCTGTTTGCAAGAGTCTGGAAGCGCTGTCTCTATGTAAATTTATGTGACATTTGCACTAGAGAATTGCTTAAAAAATGAATTATATTTCTGCAGTTTACTGTTTTTCACTTTAAGTATGCTTTCTGACAATATGTCTCCTATTAATCATTTAAGCAAAAGTAGTACATTAAAGGAGCCATTCAGAGGCAGGAACCCATGGTTCATTTAGTGCTGTCTGAAAAAATTCCTTATTGATTGACATCCTCCGTGGTTATGTGATGTAATATTTATAGTATGTCACACAACCATACATCAAAACAAGAATGTCTGTTGTTTCATTTCAATGCAAAAATGTTGATTTCAGGGAGGTCAAGGTAGCTTTAGGTCACATCATGGCAAACCACTGTGTCAAAGTGTGAATTGATTGTATTCATGCATCTGTTTGAAACTGCAACATTGTTTCCATTTTCTGTCCCCTCAATTTTTTAACCCCTCTTTTTTTTTTTTTTTAATTAAACTAGGTTAATTAAAACTCTTTAAAGAAAGAAGAATGATCTTGTAATTAGTTGAATTATTTGTGGCTCTGCTATAATAATGAAATATTTCTGATCCTTTTCTCTAGTTATATGTGAAATGTGGTTTTAAGTCAACATTACACTCAAAAAACCACAAAATGTCTGTCTGTCTGTCTCTTTATATAGAAGGAAATGTATTCACCTACATGGTGGAACTGATAAAAATCACTGCTAATTCTAGTCTGAATAACTAAATCAGAGTTTTGAATACATGCTCTGAAGTGTCTAGGACAATTTTTTCTTCCTTCTCTCAAATCTGCAGATGTATCTCACAGATTTAACAGCAGTAAGCTCTCCTGAGTGAGAAATTATTTGTATTTTATCAAAGGAAGTGCTTCAAGTCTCAAAAGCAAACATCTGATACGGCCATTTTAATCTTTTTTTTTTATGGTTTGAATTAACTTTTTTCCCTAAGATTTTTATTTTTCTAAGAAAATTTGTCACAAATAAAGCATCAAAAGATTGCCTTTCAGTAAACCCAAATTATATAAACATTTTGATTTACCGTAAAATTTTATTCTGAATAGGAACTTCTAATCAATTTTTGCAGTGACTGTTGGAACCGCAGCTTCATTTTTTATTATTTTTTATTTTTTATTAATTTCATTCCTATTGAGTTCAGTTAGATATCAGACTATTTAATTCCTCAACCAGAAAGAGAAAGATGCTAGAAATCAAAGCTTTACTTAATCTTCTCCTTCCAACAAACTGAAAAGATATGTATAACCTTGAAAAAGTGTTGAAAATCAATTTTTTTGCAAATCAAGGTCCAGTGATTTTCTGTGATATTAGCAACAGAGATGAAAAATAATATTGCATATTTTAAAAATAATCAGATTTTCTTTAAAATATTTGGAAAATTAATGAAAAAACTATGCTTTTTGTGGAGAAGTTACAATCTGGTACCTCAGGTAATCCATAGTTATACCTTTTCTATCACTGTCAATAATAAAAATTTGCCCTAGTTTTTCATTATGAATAGATTTTATACAAAAATATTGTTACTTTTTCTTGAAGTAGTTTTTCTTCCTAAGAAACATGCGAATGTGAGGGTTTTTTTTCATACCTGTTAATTCCTTTCTACCTTTCAAATGTGTAGAACAAATTGATGAAAAAGTTTCTGTTTGTTTCCGGAATTTTTGTTTGGACAGAAGAAAATGGAAAGTTCCTTTCTGTGGAATTTTTATAAGCAAAATTAGACTCATAGAATAGTTTAGGTTGGAAAGTGTCTTAAGATCATCTAGTTCCAGCCCCTCTGCCATGGGCAGGGATTTCTCACGCTAGAACATGTCACCCAAGGCTCTGTCCAACCTGGCCTTGAACTCTGCCAGGTATGGGCAACCTGTTACAGTGCCTCACCACCCTCACAGTAAAGAGCTTCCTTATGTCTAACCTGAACTTCTTAGTCACCATTCATTACAAGTCTCCAATTGGACACTGATCCATTGACCTTAACTCTCTGTGTGCAGCCGTCCAGCCAATTATCCACTGGGTGGACCATCTGCCAAATTTATGTCTCAGAGACAATGATGTCGTGCAGGACAGTGTCAAGAGCTTTGCACTTGCCAATGAAGGCTGAGGCAAAGTCATCATTGAGAATCTCAGCCCTCTCCAAATCAAGGGTAGCATGTTCTTCCATTTCCTCATGGAGAAAGCCTGCGTTATCCTTAGCCTGTCTTTTGTTTGCAACGTACCTATAGAAGATTTTCCTGTTATCTTTGACATCTCTGGCAGGACTCCATCTAAGTGGGCCTTACCTTTCCTAACCTGGTCCCTAGCTTCTTCGACAAGTCCCTCTATTCTTCCCAGGCTGCCTGTCCTTGCTTCCACCTTCTGTAAGCTTCTTTTATCCTCCTGAGTTTTCTCAGCAGCTCCTTATCCACCCAAGGAGGCCTCCTGGCCTTCTTGCCCCATTTCCTTTTAGTTAGGATACAACACTCCTGAGCGTGGAGCACATGATCTTTGAATATCAACCAGCATTCTGGGCCCCCACTGCCTTCCTGGGCTTCATCCCATGGAACCTTACTGGGCAGACTCCTGCAGAGGCCAAAGTCTGCTCTTTTGAAGTCCAGGGCAGTGAGCTTGCTGTATGGCCTGCTCACTGCCCTTAGGATCTTGAACTCCATCATCTCATGATCACTGCAGCCAAGCATCTGCACTGCACTACCTTAAAACATCACATTTCCCAACAGCCCCTCCCTGTTGGTGAGAACCAGGTCAAGCATGGCACCTCTCCTTGTCAGCTCCTCTACTACTTGCAGGAGGAAGTTGTCTTCCACACAATCAAGGAACCTCCTGTGTTGCTTGTGCCAGGCCATACCATCCCTCAGAAAGACATTGGGGTAGTTGAAATCCCCTATGAGGACAAGGGCCTGTAAGCATGAGGCTGCCCCTAGAGTGCTTCATCTACAGAGTCTTCCTGATCTGGTGATCTGTAGCAGACCCCCACAATAATGTCCCCCATCACAGTTCTTCTGTTGACCCTAACCCACAAACTCTCAGTTGGCCCATCGCCCATCCCCAGGCAGAATTCCATATTCTCCAGCCTGTCATTGACATAAATAGCTATTCCCCCTGCCTTTCTGCCCAGCCTGTCTTTTCTGAAGACAAGCAAACTTGTTTGGCTGTTTTTAAAACCTTTTGGTTCTTTCCATCACTGTAAAATGTCTTTAGTTTCTTTCTGTTAAAAAGATGCTGTAAGTTCTTACTTTCTATCTTCTTTTTTTAAGCTTTCTGTATTTTGGAGACGATATTTTGTAAAGGGATATCTTGGGGGTGAGGCAGAGGAAAGAAGGTATCAAAAATGTCATGGTGATAGGAAAGTTTTAAAAGCTCTTGGCTCAAACAGGAAGGAAGAAACACAGAAAAAGGAGCCTGCAAAACAGTGTGTCCTCTAAAATAACCTACTCTACAATCTCTGCTTTGAAGATTGTGTGAAAGCAAAGGTCATGACCTGGAGATCAAAGTAACAGAAGTCAACACAGTAATTGGTGGTTGCTTCTCTTGTACCCACACTTGGTCAGTCCTGTGGGTGTATTGTTTGCTTCAAAAACTTCAAACATGGTGTTACTGAACTGTGAAAAATCATCTGGGTCAGAATGTATTACAAAGCATTTGTGAATGCTGCAGGTGACCTCACCTATTTTCATTAAAGCGATATGATTGTGAAAGATGTATGCCATGTGTGAAGTTTTCAGTGCTTATTCATTCTTCTTTGCTCCTTATTGACATTTCCTGGAATGATGCATTCATTAAGTGCTGTTGACATGGAAACAAGGGCAAGTGGAAACAAATGCCTGAGTTTATTTTAAATTAGCTTAAAAGTACATGTACTAGATATGCTATCTTTGGCAGGGGGAGCAAATGGTGATAACCTTATGGAGTCCTCTTAAGGTTTAACAGCAAGAAGGGAAGTGCAGGCATTTTGTATGGATTAACTTTTCAAGCTAAATCAGCTATTCCTACCCCAGAGGTTTGATTCTGTGAAATGCTGGGTTCTCTTACAGCATTTTCAGTTACATTTGTTTTGTTTTATTGTGGTTTTGTTTTGGTTTAACGTTTGTTTTGTTTGTTTTTTAATTGAGACAAAACCTACTAAGGTATTTTGAACAGTCTTGTGATTGAATTTGGATGATAATATAGCTACATAAATGCATATTCAAGAAGTAATAGGAGACTGGAAGTTCTCACTCATTGATGAAAATAATGCTAATATATTTGGTCAATACCACGTATAATTGTTAAGGTTGCCTTTTAGCAAGAGGGATTAAAGTCTATGGTACTTCTGTGTATGGTTTTTATGTACTTAAGGAGGTGCTTAGGGTATTCCTTTAAGTCTGTATGATCTATAAATCTATGCTACTTCACTGTTTTCATGAGGCCTTGTCTGTTCTACAGTACCTGGAAAAAACCCTGTATCAAATAGCAACACAACTTCCATCTGAGATTAGAGAATGTAAGGGTTTATGAGCAAGGGCTATTATAATATTTTTGTTCAGCCAAATAATTTGAAGTCCATAATATCCCTGTCTGTCCATATTAACACAGTAAGTCAAGGCATAACTATAATCACTGGTACATGTGTGAAGACACATTTTTCTAATTCATAGAAGTCTTTGCTACATTGAAGTAAAGCAGAAGATGATATAGGATTAGGAGGCAGTCTGGATTTCTCAGTGCTTTGAGAGACCCTCAGAATCATGTGCACTAAGGTTGCACAGAGGCTATGTGTTTGTCTGACATACCTCATGCCAACATCATACCCTCTGTTCTGGAAGATGTTAGTTTAAGTTTGTGACCTGGCTTCCTTAACTCTGTATTGAGGAAGTTTTGTTGCAGAAAGAAATTCTGCAGCCAGTTCTATGCTGTTTGGTGGGGTAAGGGTAGGTGTAGGGAGTTAAACTTTTTGGTGGTGCAATATAACTTTGCCAGCTTCAGGTTATTTATTATTTCTAGTTCACAGTAACATGAGTGAGAGCATAATCAGCCCTTCAAAGTTTGAAATAAGTATATTATTTTTATGTTCTATGATTGTCAGAGAAAGGAAATGCAATAGCACAGAAATTAAAAAATGAAGGTAAACACTGGAACAAAGTGCATGTTGCAGTTATGATGCAGGTAAAGGTAGATGGTTTTTTCTGCATTCTTCTGGGCAAATATTTTTCAAACTTCTACTGCCAGATTATTCTCATGGTTTAAACTGAAATATTGATGTCTATAATACAGTTTTATATTCCAGTTTATGTTAATAAAAATACAAAATTAACGAGTATACAAAATCTATTTTTTACTATAATCTTTCACTAAAGGTGCAGAGAAAAAGTTTGTTTTCTCTAGAAAACTCTTATATACAAATTTAGTATACTCTTCTTGTAGTAGAATGAGAGAAAAAAACCCAAAACAAACAACCCCAAACATCTTTTTCCCAAGTAATTTATTGCCACTTACAAGATTTTCTTATAGTGTGGCTCATGGGTGATGACATCTTTCAGTATCAGGAGGCCAACCGTGTTCTTCAAGTTGTCTGGCTTTCCAAGGGCGGTAATAAATGAATTGAGGTCCTTTAGATGCTATGATATTAAGTGATTTTTTTGTTTGTTTGATTTGTTATGGTGTTCACATATCTAGAATAAAAGCTTCCTAGAAGCGTTTGGTAACAGTAAGGATTAGTATGCCAAAACTCATTAAAACTGAAAGAATTTTTATGCCTGAACCTAAATGGCTACTGAAAAAAATGGGTCAAAATGAAATTACACAGTAGCTATTAAAGATAGGGAGTTGACCTAAAAGTTATTTACACTTCTGTGTTTTGAATCAGGACTGTCAAATTTCTTGCATATGTTTAAAGTAGATTTGTTTCTTTCTTCTGTGTGATCCTTTAAGGAACACTTACACATTCTTTTTGAGCCCTATTGCTTCACCTGTGAAACTCTCCTAGAAGAGTGAACCACAAATGGTTTTTGGGGTTGAGGGAATAGCTCAAGGACTATGTTTTAAGTGATGACTTTATGATGGTTACACAGTGAAGAACTAGAAACACACACAGGATATACCTGCAAGGTAACTGGTAGGTCTTAGTTTATGTGTTTTTAAAACAGAATTAAGACGACAAGTCTGTGATTCATTAAAAGCTGTAGAGTCGGTATCAGAGACAGTATTTCTTTATGTAAAAACTAGAATCATGTATTGTTTAATAAATAGCAATAGCTGATCTCAAAGCTAACTTTGTTCTGTCCCTTTCTGAACTCTGACATGTTTCTTTAAAGGAAGGCTTTGCCCCATTGAGCTTTTGCCAGTGTCAATAGCAGCTATATCCCAAACTCATTGCATTCCTTTGCAAATGCCCCCTGAAGCCTGTCCCTCTTTTCCAATATCTTGACAGGTCTGTGGAAAAACTGTTAAAATAGTACTAATCACATGCAACACTTACAAAATTGGTAAATGAATTGTTAATCTTCCTTGTCATTTTCACTTAACTAAGACTGAAATAACATGAAATGTGATATTCTCTGGTCTTTTTTCGATCTCTGAGTGTTCCTATTTTTTGTCATGGGACTGTTGCCACTGGGAGTTAAGGAAGGGGAGATGATTCTGGACCACAGATGCAACTTTACTCACATCATGCATTTCCTTAAGCCATCATGAATTAGAAGATCAGTTTACAGCCAGTGATAAATAGAACTCTGAACAACTTCCTGTCTGTTTTTTCTCTGTCTCAGGAGGTCACCTTTATACTCATCATTGAAAACACTAACATTTTCTCACAGCACTGCAAAGATGTTAAACCCCAGTTACAACAGTTTCAGAGCACATGGAGCACTGCTAAGTTTCAAAACAATTAAAAATAAAAGGGGGAGGGGAAGCAGGGCTGAGCAGGGAGACCCTGCCCATCAACCTCCAACCTAAAATAAACCTTTCTAAACTTATAATGTAGAATTTAGATGGGCTTTCTTCATTAAACAGTGTTCTGGTTTACAGGATTAAAACAGATGCAGTGTGTCATGCAATTTATGGATCCTAGTACCTGCCATAAAGTATTTTATGATGGTTGCATTCTGTGTTATTAGTAGCTGTCTTTTTCTGCAGCCATTGGTGTTTGATAATAGTCTTAAACCACCCAAAATTACTTACCTGCAAGCAACATTCCATAGTCCCCGTTGACAGTTTGAATAAGTTTAGTGCCCTTTTGTTGTACTTTACCTTCAAAATAAACTGATTGAACCATCAATAGCTCCTGAAAGCTGACAGAGGCATGTCATCTGGTCTAACCCTCTGATAGCAGGTTATCTGTGGGAGTTAACCTCCCTGCATTGTTAACTGAAATGTTTTATGTACTATGCAACTTTAGGATACTGCTGTGATAACCTTAGTAACTAAGTCATACATCACAGTAAAGAGATTTTGTGCAACAAATAACCCTGGATTAAATTTACAAGGGTTGAATTGATATTGTAAAGTGTTCATTCCAGGGCTTTGGTAATCCTTTCCTGTGATTTTTTTATGGCAAACTTGCGTTTCAGTTAGATTGAAGCTGCATCTTCATATTTCTGGCTAAAATATACCCAGGAAACCCAATGCTTTTCTTCAGCAGTTTAATAAAAAAAAGTATCTTATTAGTTTTGTATAATATAAAAATCTTTTTATCCCACATTTAGTAAAAAGAATATGAATAAGTGGGATCATATTCTGAATCGCCTTTTAAAAGAATTAATCACTGGTATACCTTTATTCTACTGGTGGGATAACCTTTATGGTTACTTACTTTGTAATATTTGCTGTCCTTGAGGAATGAAAGTTAAAAGAAAATAAATAAATCAACTCCAAACCTGTGACTTGTGATGTAGTTTGCTGTTTAGCTTACGTGGGTATGTTTTTTTGATTTTGTTTTATAATTGGCAAGTACTGGTGCTAACTCTGTTTTTTGGAGTGCAGTCAAGATGGCTTAAAAATACAAAAATACATTTGTATAAAGGAATGCTATTATAATTTGAAGCTCTTTTGAAATGATTGAAGACTGACATTAGGGCTGTGATCCAAAGTCAGCATAGATGACAGTGCTGTCTTAGTCTGTTGTCATTTTTGTTGCAGCCTGCTTTTCAATGGCGTATTTCATTCCATCATTAAACATTTGCTGATTTTCTAATACCGATGTTTTCTTCACCTGAATATTCATCTTTTCTCACCCTACACTTAGTGGGTGTCTTTACTCATTTTTAGCTTCACTCTTCTTCACTCCTGACATATTGTTTCCTTCTGTACATGTCTTCATTTGAAAGAATCTGTTGTCATCAGAGCTTTTCTGCCAGCAGTGCAAGATGGATAGCTTCTTCTCCACTGAAAGATAAGGGCCAGCAAAATGACAGGGAGGACTGGAAGGGCAGCCAGGAAGGCTGGGAGAAGTCTGAGAATGTGTCAGTCTGGTAGATCTGTAGCTGTTGTTTAATAAATAGTCTTAGGACATATTCTGTTTTGTAAAGTGAGCCTCTTTTTCTTCTTTGAATATAATTGAAAGTCATAGGTTGAGAATTCACATTTAAGTTGTCTGAGCATTTCAGTACTGAGCATTTCAATTCACTTTTTAACAATTCACCCCATGCAATGCTCCAGGCTTGGGGAAGAGTGGCTGGAAAGGACCTGGGGGTGCTAATTGATGACTGGCCGAACATGAGCCAGCTTGTGCCCAGGCAGCCAAGAAGGGCAATGGCATCCTGGCCCGTATCAGAAATAGTGTGGCCTGCAGGTCCAGGGCAGTGATCATCCCCCTGTACTTGACACTAGTGAGGCTACAACTCGAATCCTGTGCTCAGTTCTGGGCACCTCACTACAAGAAAGACATTGAGCTGCTGGAGTGGGTCCAGAGAAGGGCAACAAAGCTGGTGAAGGGTCTGGAGAATAAGTGTCATGAGGAATGGCTGAGGGAAATGGAGTTGTTTAGTCTGGAAAAGAGAAGGCCCAGGGGGGACCTTGTTGCTCTCTACAGCTACCTGAAAGGAAGTTGTAGTGAGGTGGTGGTCAGTCTCTTCTCTCAAGTAACAAGTGTTAGGACAAGAGGCAACGGCTTCAAGCTGCTCCAGGGGAGGTTTAGATTGGGTATCAGGGAAAATAATTCTTCACAGAGAGGGTGATGAGGTGTTGTAACAGACTGCTGAGGGAAGGGGTAACATCATCTTCCCTGGAAGTGTTCACAGACCATGTAGATGAGTCCCTCAGTGACATGGTTTAGTGATGGACTTTGCTGTCCTTGAGTAATGGTTGGATTTAAAGTCTCTTCCAACCTTGTTGGATTTGTGATTCTGAAACATGTTACCACATGTTGTATTTGATAGTCTACTGGATCACATTTTATTGTTTTCTAATTTATGAAGCTGGTGCATCAGAGGAAAGGTTTTCTTTCAGCATTAAATTTTGCTTGATTGTAGAAGCAGAGTCTTACGGTCTTTTCTACATGTTTATATAGTCTTGATAACAGTATTATAATATAACTTTTTCATCTTATAGCACTTTTTTATGTTTTGCTCTTTTTCAATATGCTATGCAGAATTTTCTATTACTTTGATTTCTTCCTCCCAGTGCCAGAAGAGATTGGTATGGTTAGGAGGTTCTCTGACTGACTGGAGTTATATGCAAAGCAGCTAGGCATTGGGAACATTATCAATCACCTTTCTACCCCCTGCTAGTAAAAGTCTGGCACTTCCCTCACTTTGCAATGTCTGCTTCACATTTGGTTGACTAAATGTAAATAACATGTACTTGAGGGGGTTGGATATTTTGATTTGACATGGTTGTGTGCCTTACTTTGTTTCTGAACTGCCATGTTCTTTTACAAGCAAGGAGCCAATGGTATTTTTTTTGAGGCTAAAAAGATGCTGTACTTTGAGTAAAAAGGATAAATAGAATCCTGGAGTATAGATGGGTCCTACCAAGAACTTTGAATTCTTAAAATATTTTTAATAAAAATAGTCTCTCCCTGTGTGCTTCTGCATTTAATCCTGAGCTGGTATCCATATGCTATAAGGACACCTTGTCTCTCTAGCAGGACCAAATTAGAATTCTCATTCCAAATGATGCCTGTGTCAAAATGTAGTCCTGGAAAGCAGAGACCAGGAATAACTCTCTATGCTTTGTCTTGACAAATTCTATCTTAATATTAAGATTTTGAACACTTACATACACTTCTTTCAGGACAAACAATGGTGGTACAGTGTTTATAGTGGAAGACAAATTATATTCCTCCCTGATTTTCTGTTCACATTTCTAATGTTGTTGATCATTGTGTTTTCAGGACAACATCCATGCCTGCAATGATAATTTTTTTAATCTGTTTGATCCACCCATTTTTAAATTGTTGGTCTTACAACAAGTTCTGTTTGAGGGAGTAAAGTAAGTATTGCAACTTTTTACATAAACTATGTTGGATGAAAAAGGTGAACAGAGAGAGGAAACAAAGACTGTTTATTGCTGTTATTTTTTAGTAATTTAATTTGTGATTATGTCTTTGTGTATCAGTGGATTTTAACTGTGTGCATTTTGCTGTCTGTTAGATATTTTGTCCTGCACAAATTGACAAATCTGAAATTTCTTGATGCTCGGAAAGTAACCAGGAGAGAGAGAGAGGAAGCCTTAGTAAGAGGTGCCTTCATGAAAGTGGTTAAGCCCAAGGATGCTAAGGTAGGACAGTTAATAGAAGTGACAACAATGTTATTCATTAACACTGTTTTAAAATAACTCCAAAAGCTTGGCTGTGTCTTTCACTAAAGTAACAGACAAAATCTTTCAAATGAAAGGACTGGTAAATGTGGTCAGGTGATGGACCTTAGTAATTTTTCTGTGTTTTGATATCAAACTTTACTGTTACATCTGGTTAATGGACTGTGGTTATGTTATCAGATTTCTGTTTTCAACCTCTGTTTCATATAACAAAGTAACTAATATGTGTCACTGAGCTTAAAGGATATTTTTACCCTGTCTAAAAAAATGTAACTATGTGATAGGCTTTTGGGAAAGAATGCAATTTTTCTGACAAGTTGTCCCCTGCCTTGTATGTTAAACACAAATGTCTATTGCAGAGCTCACACCTATAGTGTTTATCGGCTTTTAGTGGACCAGCTGATTCTAATTTTCAGTGATGTTTCTTAACATGGTCTCTTGCTAATAAGCATTGACAACATCAGAGAGATATTTTCAGTAATCTGTGCTTTTGATACTACTTCAACCCTGGGCATACTGCATACGGCTGATGCAAAGAGAATGCTATGTGAATTTGCCGCTTTTTCCAATGCTGATCAATACATGATAAGAGCAATGTGAGCTGCAGAGTCTTTTAGTGCTGCAGATCTTTCCTAAAACTTTACTCAAGTTTTCAGTCTACTTGCTTTCTGTTTGCTGTTTTGTTCTCTAAAATACAGCATCAATAATTTATTGCAGATTTCCAGTAATGCTGAATGACATTATGGCAGTTATGGAAATGCACTGTTTGGAAGCATAGCAGTGTTGCTAGATAAGTGCATTATCATGAATACAATTGTAGTGCATAACAAATTAATTCAGGCTGATTCATTTATAACTACTAAAATGTTAAGAGTTCTGATACTTGCATAGCTTTGATACATCGTTTACCACTGCCTTTAGTTATTTCAGCTTCATATATGTAATAAATGAAATAATTTATTTCTAATCTGTTGTGAATATCTTATTCACAGCAAGCCATCTTTCCTGAATCTGGCCAAATGCAACAGCAGAAATGTGTTAGATGTAGCATACATGCATTGTCTTCTTTTAGAATACTTACCTAATCGGATTTTGGATCTGGTGAAGGTTTTTTTTTTTATTTTATTTTATTAGCAATTAGATTATTTCATGTCAGAGTCAGCTCTTTGAATTTTGACCAATTCACTTAATAGTGTTAGAGAAAAAAGAATGTTTCTGTTTCTTAAATTTGAAGTTTCTTTTCTAGATGAAACCAGTCAATAGCTAAGGGTAATTTACTTCACAAATGTGAGGATAACGCCTTTATCTTTTATATCTGTAATTGAACCTTTTGTATAGTTTTGAATTATTTACCCACTAAGTTTTATGATAAGGCATACATTTATTTCAGCAAAATTGCAGAAGACTCAAATTTACTGTTGTTATTGACATACTAAAATTTTTTGGTCTTATTCTTTACAAATGGTTTGGTACAAATTGCTGATGGTAAAATCATTGTAAATGCTTTTGATGGAATGAATTAATGTTTTTCAAGGTGCTATGAAATTACCCTTATCATACAATATTATATACATATTACAGAGGTGGCTAATTTAATATAAATATTAAATTGATGCAGAGCTGATATTATAAACCTCTTAAAATTGTTTTGAATTTGTGCTTGTTTCCTAGGATATTCATGCTTTTAGTACGTGTGCATGCAAACTCTTTTATGCCTGAGGAACACTCATAGAGTCCTCTCTGCATGTATGTTTTTAGATGCAGATATGTATACATAAGCTATTTATACTCAAAGACAAAGCAGCATTCCTCATATATCACAAAGATGGTGTGCACAATAAATGTACTTTCAAATTCTATCATATGTTTCATTTTGAATACATGATATTTTTTATTCTTCAGCCATCAGGTTTTCTGAATCTTGTGCGCTCTGTTCGTCAATTCCTCTCCCATATGTTTGTTGATATTTTTGACCAGCTTCAGCAAAATTTAACAGATAGCTAGTGGTAATATATTCCAAGCTTTCTTAAACAAGTTAAAGGAGAATGCACCTTAATCCAAACTAAGAGGAAAGCTGCAGCATATCCTGTATTGTTTATCCGGAAAACTCCCAAAAAAGTTGACCTAGTGGTACTAGACCCTTCTGATAGTGAACTTCCTAAGAATGTTTTCTTTCTTTCCCCCAATGTAGTGTCACTGTGTCAGCTTCTGCTTGCCAATAAGAGTTGGAGCAGTTAGTATTTATGCTGGTGGATGCCAAATGGAAATGTTGTTCTGCCAGATGTAGTAATAACAGTAACCCTATCAGTTACTTTTTCAGAAAAAAACAAAAACAAACCAAACAAGCAAACACACAAGCAGCTCTCCCCCTTCCCCCCCGCAAAACCAGAAAATCTTAGGTTGGTGGGTTTTTTTCCCCCCATTATGGTAAGTAGGAGATGGTATGGCTTATTCAGCATAAAAAGCACTGATGATCTAAAGAGACTGTGATGTGGTGAGTTGTTTTCATTTTAGTCTTGACATGAAATACTTCGGAAAGCAAAATACCCCACCAAGAAAAAATACACAAAATGAGAATAAAAGCAAGAAATTTCCATCTGACTAGCTTGTGTTTACTCAAATACAGAAGTGTCTAGCAATCACCAGTCATCACTAAGTCATAAATATTTTATTTTGTATAAATTTTTCTACTTTCATTTTTCCCTATTTGTTCCTTTTTTTTTTTTTTTTTTTTTTTTTTTTTTTTGAGAAGAACAGAGTACTTTCTTGTGCTTTGCTTCATTTCATCCTTTGTTTAAAATGCATCTGTTTGTGATATGACTGTCTTATGGAAAGATGCAGCCATTTATTAGAAAACAGTTTAATGTTACAATGCAGTGTTCCGTCTCACTATGTAAGTGAGCTAAACTTCATTATTCTGTGATGTTTATGTTTTATTTTGTCAAAATATTGAACATTGTATCATGCCTGATTTTAATAAAGATTGGGTAAGCCTGGCTGGATAACAGGCACTAAGCCAGATGAGGCAGCCTTGTTTAATGACCAGACCATGACCTCATTTCACTGGCATAGTGTAGATCAAAGTAGAAGATGCCTGTCCAGTGTGAAGTGTGTTTCTGGGCATGACAGCACTTCACATCAGAAAGACAGCTCAAGAATACAGCAGTCAAAATTGCTTAATTATGTCCCAGCTTTGTAATTATTCATCCCTTCTTCTACAAAGAGTACAGTTGTCATTTCTTGACATAATTATTTAAAACTGTACCCTTTTTTGCTTTACAGGTAAATAAATTGTGCTTCCAATTACTTCATCTTTAAAACTTAGAGATGTAAGCCAGAATGTGATTTGAGAATACATTTTAAGACTCCATATTTTTACATATCATATGATATAAATAGCCAAAATGAAATTATGATATATCAAAGCACATAATATTTTCATATTTTATCAGTCTATTTTCATGATCATTTAATCTACATGATAAAATGTGGATATTTCCATTATATCTAAAGTGTGTTGCTATGAATACACACTGCAGTGTCTAAATATTGCTTTACATGGGTAAGTGCACTTCCTTTTATAAGATATATATATTTCCCAGTATTTTGCAACTCCTCCACCCAGCAACTATTTTTTAAGCTTACTGCATTTTTTAAGGTCAGCATTTTTATTGATTTATATTGGCAGAAGCAAGCAGCGTACATTTGATCACATGTAGTACTCTTGCATCTTACAGAACCTAGATATCAGCAGGTATGCTTCTAAGTATATGACTTAATATTATGCGGAGTCATTCTGCTTTCACGCAAATTTACCATCTTGTTCACTGGGTATAAAGGAAACTGCACAACAAAAGATGGTAGTATAGGTATTTTGAATTTTTTTTTACCCTTAGATGCATTATTTCATCAAAAGTTATAATTATGAAACATGACATGGCATTTATTCTCTAAGGAACTAAGATGGAGAAGCTTAACCAGAAAGCTAAGTCTAATATCTGTGTTTGATGTAATAAGTGTATGTGATTCTTGCTCACACTGATACATGGAGTGATCTTAGTACTTTTTGTCCTGAACTGTTTAACAAAAATCATATTTTTCTTCAATAGATATATCCTATTTGCTTCCAAGAATTTAGGCAAGGCATTTTTGCTAATCCATCTCATGGACCCTTTTTTTCCCCCTCCGTAAATTAGGAAAATGGGCTCTAGTTTTAAAAAGTAAATACGATGATCAAAGATAAACCTTTGGAGAACATCTGCATTGCTCAGTTGTTTGGGGTTTTTTTTCTGTTTTTCAGCACTGTTGTGCAGAGATTTTGACTCATGAACATACATCATTTGGAGTAGAGAGAGAGCAAAGAGCTTTTAAAGTATAAAGAATCATCAGGTCAATGAGCTGCTAGCTAGTAAGATATGAGATCTATATAACAGGATTTCTTATTGACCAGATATCAAGGTTTCACATACTAAAACAGAACTACATCATGAATTTGAAACTCCAACTTAGAGTGTGATACAGTAAATAATTTGACTTCAAAGACATTGTAGCAGTCATGCTGATGTTTGGCAAATGAAGTTTCCTTTTTGCTCTTCGGAAAGCTTAATATTTTAAGCAGGAGTCCATAACATGATTGGCTTATAATGCCTTAATGACCCATCAAAAAGAGGAATAAAAAACAATTAAAAAAAAAAATCCAGAATTTATACTTATATCTGTGAACACTTTGATGGTTTAAAAGAAAACATTGCTGAGTAGGATCCATCAGATACAAGACTGGTGCTTGCTAGACCTAAGTTGGTAAAGCTAAGTTCAGTCATTTAAAACTTTTTGTTTTTAAAATCCCATCATCTAAAGCAAATCCCTTGATCCAAAACAAATGTAACCAAACATATCTATGTAAAAATTTTATGAAATAATTGTGTGTAAATAACATTTGCATATTTTTTCCTAAAATGATGGATTTTACTTGTCTAAAACTGAGGTCTGACATCTTGAAGTAAGCCTTTTTTTGGCCTGCAGGGAATAAGTGAAATGATTAATGTGGTGGAATAATAAATAAGCATTGTGAAATTCCAGTGTCAAGAAGTGATCAAGGTCTTGTAGAGCTGAGAGATGGTCTTATGTCTTTCACTCTGTTTTCTGATTCCTTATGGTATACTGATCCACATTTAAATTTTTTAAGTTTAATTTGGAAGCTTAGATTTTTATATGTTTCTATTATTCAGTTGGTTGTAAAGAAGATCAGAAGAAACTTTTGAATACGACCTAATCCTTGAAATACTAAGTAGTACTTTTCACCTTTCTGTCTCTGAGAATATCTCTATGTCCTCTGGATAGTAGCATTGCAGTAACAGCAACAGTATGCATACGTGTGCATGAACTCACCACAAAGCATGGTGAATCCAGAAATGGAATTTGAGCTGTTACATTAATAACTACCTTGTTCAGAAAACTTTACAAAGCTGTCCTCAGTTTTTGTAGCAACAAAAAATCAATTGCCAAAATATGAATATATCTTGATTTAGTGTTGAGAGGTCAAATCTGCTATCACAACTCATGGTGCTTGTAGGGTAAATTAGTAATGTGAAATTTTAAGAAATGGGAAATCTAATTATTGTAGCTGTGCAAGTGATAACGGGCTTAAGGGTGTGACTGAAAAGGTATATACTAGACTAAGAAGCAGGAAGCTGCTAGTTTATCAAACAGTAATGGAATTTTATAGAACTCCACAGAAGAACCTGTGAGACACTGTGACAAAAGAGCCTTGGGTGATATGGTTTAGTAGGAGGTGTCCCTGCCCATGGCAGGGGGGTTGGAACTAAATGATCTTAAGGTCCTTTCCAACCCCAACTATTCTATGATTCTATATGTAGACCTGTGAACACAGAGTTACAGTATATAACGATACAGGTGAACAAGCAGTGCTCACCTGTAGTTTGGACCTTGCCTACCATAATCTTTGGATGAAATAATTCATTAATTAGCATTATTGTGATGCCTTCTTTTACATTTCCTTTAGTTATATATCAAATTAAATGTGCTTACGTAGAAAAGCCATAAATTCCTTTCTTTGTTTCAAAGTTATTGTGGGATAGATCCCACTGTCTTTGCCTATAGAATCATAGAATAGTTAGGGTTGGAAAGGACCTTAAGATCATCTAGTTCCAATACCCCTGCCATGGGCAGGGGCACCTCACACTAAACCATGCCACCCAAGGCTATGTCCAACCTGGCCTTGAACACCGCCAGCGAAGAAGCATTCACAACTTCCCTGGGCAACCCATTCCAGTGCCTCACCACCCTTACAGTAAAGAATTTCTTCCTCATATC
>JAOEHY010023670.1:0-20551 GCA_025447955.1 Psilopsiagon aurifrons | reverse complement strand
TGGCATGGTTTAGTGTGAGGTGTCCCTGCCCATGGAAGTGGGATTGGAACTGGATGATCTTAAGGTCCTTTCCAACCTTAACTTTTCTATGATTCTATGATTCTATGATTCCATATTATATTGAGCCTGAAATCAATGAAGGTGCTTCACTGTAAACAAAGGTGCAACCTGCCCCAGTGATCACAATTTTTTTTTTTTTTTTTTAATCTGGAATGTAAACTGAAGCCTGTGTGAAAAACTTCTCCTCATAAAGCTACAAATGCAGTACATCTGTTTCTCTCACCAGCTTACATGAATCCTGAGTGGCAAAATATTAGCTAACAAATAAACAGGATTTTTTTTTTAACTCCTGCTCCTCTTCCATGCAATCAGAAAGCTAATACTATTTTTAACAAATTGATATCTAGCTATTGATGTACAATATGTGATAATGAATAAAATTAAAACAGAATATATTAATTCTGTTACGTATCTACGTATGTAAATCTATTAAGTAGATGTCTATGTAACCTATGAAATGAAAATATATCTTTTGTCATACAATTCAGAAAATGTATTGATAATGGCTTTGAATGTAACTGCATGCATGATGGAATGTATAACAGTAAGTGAGAAGAACAGAGCAATCCACATAGTCCCAAACAACACCATTATTTTTTATTCTTAGAATGTTCTTTCCCTTTTCATGCCATGGTGATACCCAAAAATTCCTTAGTTACCTGTAGGGGATTTTTTTCAGCAATTCTCTTGACTTTCAGAGAATCAAGGTTGTATCCATATGTTCTTGAAATTTTCACTGCAGTGATTTTTGCAGTTGCATGTTAGAAATGATTTGAAATGGGTTTTGTAGGAACATGTGGGTTAAAACTGGATGAAAGACTATAAACAAGAGATTATGATAGTGACTAGGGGAAAAATATCTAGTAGGGTAATGAAGGGTGCAGTTTCAGGATTGTTCCTATTTAACATCTTCATTAGCAATCTGGAAGAAAGAATAAACAGCAAGTTAATGAAATGCACAAATGATACTAAATTAGAAAGAGTCACAAATTGTAGTAAGGACAGAAGCATAATGCAAATGCCCTAGGAGGAATGTGGGCAGAAAATAACAAAACAAGACACTACTCAGAAAAAAAGGCATGCTAATGCGTTAAAGCTAGAGTAGATTGAATCAATGTGAGGGAAAATCCAGAGCAGTAGTAATACTGGAAGAGGGTTAGTGAGCAACGTTAGATGTGTTGCAATGTGATATGCTGGCAATAAAAGACAATATACAGTGGTCCATATATGTATAGGCATAAAGGCATGGATCTAAGAGGCCGTAGTTCCTCTAAATGGCTCTCTGTTTATTGAAGATGGAATATTCCAATAGGGGAACAGAAGAATATTAACACTGAAGAAAACCTCCAGGTCAGCAGAGCTATGCTCAGTTGTAGTGGAAGGTGTCTGGGTTAAAAAAGTCTGCAAGTGGAGAGTGGAAGAGTGATTTATAAATGTGTAGAAAGCCCCTGATAAGAATGAAGTGGAAAATGGTTTAATGGCAGGAAAAATAACTATCAGAGAAAAAAGCAGTTAAAATATCCCTATTATTATGGTTTTAGAACAGGACCTAATTGAAGTCTGTATGTCACACGAATAAGCATCTTGTTTTGAACGAGTAAACTGTATCTTTCTTGGCAAGATGGAAGGTTATGAAGAAGAAGAAAGAACAAACAACAAACACTTGCTGTGCCACTGAACTAATCTATGATACATTTGTATTTTTGACACTGCATGCATTCTAATTCTACCCTCCTTTTCTACTGATCATCCAGAATATGGTAAAACTGTAACTGAGCAAACTCATCTAAACCATACAGTAAACAGTACAACTACAGTAAAACTTTAATTGATCCTTAGAGAGATGCTGCTTCTACAGAAAGAGATATTGAATAGAGTAATATTCTTCAGTTCATTAAAAATGGGAAAGCATGGTTAGCATTTATTATAGTGCATGTTCATATAAATACGATCATTAATATGAACAATATGGAAGAGTAAACTATCATTACTCATTCTTTTTTCTTCTCACAATAAAAGAATGTAAGGGTAGAAAACTAAAAGATCAGCCAGCTGGTGTAAAACAGAAAGAAGTGTTATTCCACACTGTGTATAATTAAACCCCAGAACTAGTTACCAAAGGATGGGTGCAAAAAGAGGTCAGAGAGATCACAGAAGATAAGATTATCAAGGGCCACTGAGAATAAACTTTCACATAGAACTTGTTTCTCCAAAAGTCACTGAACTTCAGTTTACCAGAAGCTGGAACTGTATGTCAAAAACATGGGGTTAGTGTTTACATTCTCACTTTCTTACTCTCTTCCATATGTTTCTACCCATAAACCAGGTATGGTATAGGCTTACTACAGTAATAATCACAAAGAACCACAATGAAATACCCCATCTATGAAGGCAACTTTTAAGGCAAAAGGGCAATAAGGGGATGTTTGAAAAACAGGCATACATGCACACACACACAAAAAAAACCTAGGAATTACGATTACTGTTTTTGGGGAAAGAGCAATATTAGTAGGATGCCATTTGGCCAACAGGTGTTTTGCCATGAGGATATGCATTATGGTGCCAACAGCAAAAAGTTTCTAACGGAACAACTAAGAAACAGTTCACTTTGGAAAACAACCTAAATGACAAAGCACTTTAAAAAAAAAAACCAAATCAAAAAAAATACTCATTTGTCTTCAGGAGCTTCTCTCCACAGAAGAATGTATATAGACTATAGATTAATTGTTAATAAGAACTTTGTGGCCAACAAAATGTTTTTGTGATTTTTAAGGGTACTGTATGGTGGTGCATTTGTTAAGCACAAACCAGGTGTAATCCAGGGTAAAATTATGCTTTTTAAAGAAGTAACAGAAAGCTGGACTGTACTAAGAAGAGAGTAGTGGGAGGGATCTTGCTCGGCAAAGATGAATCCAGCAGATATTCTCAGGTGTGCATGATTGCTTCTATAACTCACAGTGGGTTTACTAGATTTATGCACCAGTCTGGCTTCATCGCAGTAGATAGAGGTGAATGTGTCTCACACTGTGCATCAGTGGAAAAGCATAAAACATTGGTTGCAGACCTTGTATTTAAGAATTATTAGACTCCCTTGTCCACATCAACTTGTTCAGGTGTACTTGTACCATCTTCCAACACTCCACATGTGAAAGCTTTGTTGAAAATATGTAATGTTTTTGGTAAGCCAAATATGTATTTTAATTAAATATGTATTTCAGTTTTCTTTGTAGGTGAGGGGAACAATTTTAGGTTTAGAGGTCCTTTATAAGGAAAGAAAGAGAAGACATATAAAAATAAATAAATGACCTACTTTATACGTAATCTACAGTATGTGGCAAGTGTGATCCCACAGGGATAATGAAGAAAGACATCATAAAGCCCAGATTCTAGCTTAATACTAAAAGGTTAGAGACATCACTGGGACATGAGGCATGGTTTATTTAATTATTAAACCTATTTGTATTGCCAAGACTTTTGAAAATTAAATGCATTCATAAAATATTTGGTTTCTTTGAGAGTGTGAACTTCTCTTTGGTGAACTCCTCTTTGGTGAACTCTGTTAACTTAGTTGAAGTACCTTTTCATAATATTTTCATAATGTATTTAGCTAGGGACCAGTATAATTATGTTTATTAATTCTATAAAGAATGAAGAATTGTACCTGGGAGAAGAGCCTACAGTCATTTTGTTATCAGATTTACAACAGTTTTTTAGGGGCTATTTCCTTTCATCTACCTGTACAGATTTTTCTGAAGGATTTTGATCCTTGATCAAGAGTGTATTTCAGACTGCAAGAATATGATATTGTTTTCTTTACAGGAGGATCAACTCATTTTGATTCCCATCCCAGAAAAAGAACCCCATGACCTTTAGTCGTGGGTTGGAACTTGTCACAAAGACCTACTAATAGAGACAAGAGCCATAGTCTATAAAAAATGTGCATATCATTGAAGCCACAGTTAGGCATGTTTTGGGGAACAGAAGATGTTCATAAGTGTGTAAATTCATCTGTCAAGTAAATAAAACTAAATTGCATTAAATATGCTTTAGATCAAGGATAATTGCATCAATTTCCTTCTATTAACTGAGCAGCTTTAGAAGTTCATTGAAGGATTATTAAAAAGATGGCCAATATGGACAAGCCCTGCTCTTCATGGCAACACATTCAAGTCAGGTGGTTTCCTACCATTTTGTGGCTGAACCTTATCTTTTTAATCTTCCTTCCAGTTCTGCTCCAAATGGCTTCTGCCATTTCCAGTTCTTCTACTCCAAGTTCCTCTTTCTAGGTTTCATTGGACTCCAGCTGGGTTCCTCTGGTAGGGGAAGGCCAGAGAAAACAATGCTTGTCTTCACAGAGACAGCACAAGCCTGGCAGACTGGTAGTTAATGTGACCGATGAATGAAACATACCTTTTCAGAACTGGTGTTGGGAATGGGGAGCTAGAATAATCTTCTCTGCTTTCTGAGTGGAAAATGGAACATAATATTTATTCTGTTCAAGGCCAGTGGACAGCTTCAACATGTGGCCCAGCTAAAAATGAGTTCTCTAATGTACATTTTTTTTTTCTTTCTCTGTGGCTGAAATAGCTGCAACACACATGCTTCCTTCTCTTAAGCCAATTACTAATGAAGTAATAATATGTTCTTGTCACAGAATATTTTTGTCTTTTTCTATATTCAAAACACCAGGTTGGACAGAGCCTTGAGTGGCATGGTTTAGTGGGAGGTGTCCCTGCCCATGGCAGGGGGGGTGGAACTAGATGATCTTAAGGTCCTTTCCAACCCTAACTATTCTATGATTCTATGATGCTATGACAGCAGCCATGAATGACCTCTATGTCATAGCAGGTCCTGATTTCTTATCTTCCTGAAATATTAAAGAATTATGCCAAAAATAGACAAATGCCTACATACTGCATCCCCTTGGCTTCTTTACTCAAGTAAGGAGCAGGGGATGGGCACACTTACATGATTTATATTTGTCACTGAGTTGAGGTTGTGGCAGTACAATATACCACTTTAAGCATAACAACCGCCACCACTGTTTTAAAGATGATAACACTGAAGTGAGTCTATGGTAAACTTAACAGGTAGATGGAAAATAAAAACACTCTGGGAAATAACAGTAGAGGACAGAAGATCAAATTCTTGCTATACTAGCTGTACATCTGTCAATTTTTCTATTGATATCTAATGTTTTGCTACGATTTCTTGACATTCAGCACAGCTCCCCAGAGAGTACTTGCCCAGTAAGATCCAAATGATGCTCAAATATGAACACTTGTATGTGGATTTATGTGACATGTAAAACTGTCAGTGTAATTATCATTTCAGCCTGGTTGAGAAATTATAAATAATATTATGTTTGCTTACTTGTAATGCCTCTTTTATACTGCCACAGTTGTGGAAAGTAGCCATGTTATAAATGAAAATGCCATAGTTTGTGTCCACTTGATGAAATTGAATTTGTGTTTTAAGCTTTACTGTAGCAGAAAATTCAAGATGTCAATGCTTTTTAAGGCTCAGTGCAGTAGTAGTTGGGCATTTTTTTTATTTCCCTTTGGTAAACACATATGTCCTTGTATCCATACCAGGATTGTTCTTGCTAAATATACACAACTGCAAATGGGAGGATAGATATGGACAAGTATTAAAAACACATTATCTTGGAGTTTTCTATATGCTTTGGAAACTTATAGTCCACTGCATGTATGAAATAATGGCTTTGCTTTGAGATAACTTATCAATAAACATGAAGTAGCCCATAGACAAGGAATTAAGTTTAATAGTTTTTGAGCATTTTTAGTTTGTCTACAGTGATGCAATGAGAATATCTGTGAATTTTCAGATATGCCCCCTGCCAGGAAGCAGACACACTGGAGTGTTCAGATAGCAGTGTCAGATAGCAGTATACGTGCTGTAAGTCTTTAAGTAAAGAAGCCACAAGTATGCTGTTGCTGGAAAAGAAATATATAATACTGATAAATGATCTATATATATTGGTAATTTGTAATGAAATTAATCTGCCAGTTACCAATCTTCAGAATTTTAAAAATAACAAATCACTCTTCTGAATTATATCTACTCATGTACAATATTTATTACAGTTTAATCAAAATTTAGTAAAAAAATAATTATTTCAAAATGCTTTCTGTTTGAGTAGATGAGTGTTGTTATTCTATATCAGCTGAGCTTGAGTAAGCAAGACTATGCTACATTGCTTACATAGAGGGCTGAAACAAAGCAGACATTGCACTGGCTTCAGAGTATGTAAACACATGCTTTAGAATAAGTATGCTTCAGTACTGACAACAATATCATATTTTCCTAAAAATGAATTATTTTAAATCTATTAAATTATATAAGTACATTGTGAGCTATATTTTGTGGTGTACATATTTTAGTGTCATTTAGTAAGGTGCATAATATTCAGTTAAAGAAACTGACTTTTGATTGATCATATTACACTAAGTAATAAATATTACATTATAGTAAGTTTAGTTTGCAGTCCTGCATAGATATGAGTGGTCATATGGCACTGTATAATATCTAACAATGTAAGAGTTCATGTTGGTGTGTACGCTTGTGAAATATGTTTCCTTGTTATATGCACCTAAAGTACACAGAGCCAAAAGTAGCTCTCCAGAAAAAAACTGGGAAAAAAAATCTTTTGCTTTCAGTTCTACAACTTCTGAGTTCAGTTTACAAATACAGAATTTTCCAGAACATAATGTGTATTTCTTCCATTTCTAATGGTTTAACGTTGCTAAAGACAATTACAAGGATGTAGAGACAATCTCTGTATATTACTGTGTATCAGGGAAATACCTTGCTTATCCTTTTTGAATAGAAATAATATAAAATAAGCATTCAGGAAGAATCCTCTGGGTAACATCCCCTCCTACAGTTCATTTGACCAAATCTTCTTTTCTAGTAAGAAAAAAAAGCATCTATTAATGGTTTCATCAAGAATTATCTGCATACTAGAGTCCAGTCTTCAAATTAGTATGGTGGGAGTTGGAATTAGATTATCTTTAAGGTCCTTTCCAGTCCAAATCATTTTATGATATATTCTGTGATCTAAGTGTATGGGGAAATTGTCCAATACATAATCTAAAAGTCTCTTTCCAAAGGCAAGAAAAAAAGCAGAATGAAATAGCCACTCAGAGGCATTTTCTAAGCAGAAAGTCATAGTTAAGAATGAGTAGGAAGATTCCATTCCATGGACCAGAAACGCTAAGTATAGGTTGTGTTAAATACCAATGAATATAAAACTGAAGCTTGGGATTCACACAAATGAGAGATTAATAATTCTTATTTTAAAGACAGGAGGGACTCTGATGTGGTAGCAATGAACAGGGCCTGTTGACTCAGAGAGTGTCCCAAGTCCAGATGAATGTGGAAGGGTGGATATAGAGCATAGCCATAAATTGCTTGGGGTATCTATTTGCCTGGGAAAACACTATAAGAGAAGAGGAACTGGAGATCCATTTTATTACTGATGTACAGCTGAGGAGGGAAGAGAAGAGGCCTTGGTGCTACTGTCACAGTATACCTGGCACTATGTACACACTCATATTTTTGGAGACTGCTCTGTGCTGTGCTTCGTGACTCTCCAGACTCATAGGGAGAAATGGAGGAAGCTCCAATCTCTCTACTTCTCTGGCCGCTTCAGGAGAAAATGTTGATCTACCTTGAGGCTAAGCAGAAGGTAATTTTGTGGCTTTAGGGCTTAAAGAAATGCCGGATGAAATTTTGGTGACAAGTCCAGCTTCTTCTTATTGCTCCAGAGGCATAAATTGTCTGTAAAAGCAAGTACTTGAAATCTCTTCAAATATTGTGAAAAACCCTAAACTCAGTGTGTACTGGAAATACACTCAAAAAAAACACAAACCCTGGCTTTGGGGGGTTTTATATAACCACATGAATATTTTTCTTATTTTTTAAAAGTGCAATATGGTAATTTGGAGGATTTGGCTTAAAAAGAAATAGAAAAAAATTTTTAAAAACGAAGGAGAAAAGGAGAAATAAATATAGATTCTTAATAGTGGGCTTTTATTAATGTTAATGTTGCTGAATCTCAGATCTCGCAAACACTTCCATTAGTAGATGTAACATTAATGAGTTTCTTTAGGCTGACTGAGTCTGAGGCCTGACTAAAGTTATTTCTGTGAATACACTTAAGCTGGATGAGGACTCAACCTGTACTAAAGTCATTAAGAAGACCATTGCTGAGAGCAAAACTGCTGTAGGCAAAGTGAATTAAAAAAAATCTTTTGTATGCAATAATTAATATCACAAACATGAAGTAGACTGGATTGAATTATCTATAGCACAACTCGGTAGAGAATTAAAACTCTTTAGAGATAAATTTCTATGGTGGGATCCTTAAAGGATAATTTTCAGCTCACAACACCAAATCCAGTTAATAAAACTTAGCACCACAAGGTATCACATGATAGCATTTGATATACTACAATAGGAAATGAATTAAATAGTGATTAATTAATTATAAGCATTACAGTTGATAGAAATATCTGTAATCAAAAGTGATAACATTATACCAGGATCAAATAACAGAGTGAAGATATGTATTTGAATAAATAATACTAGCTAACAGGTACCATTTAATTTATCTGTTGAATAGGGCAGTGAAAAGTGATAAAATATCCATTCTTTTTTTTTAAATGGAGAAATAAGAAAAAATGGGTAAGAAGGAAGCAAGGCTGAATTTCAGTTTTCACCATAACTACTGTCTTTCTCAGTTTCTCTTTTTTTTTTTTAAGTTTTATTAGGGTATAAGTCTCTGTCCTTTCGCAGGCCAAAGGTATTTCATTTGGTTGGGCTTAGGTCATAGCTCAAATTGCTTATGTGTATTTCAAGCAGAGAAAAAAATACATTTTTTGGAAAATACATCTTTCACTACAATTTGATATGTATTAAAAGCAGGAAGCAATAAGTCTAATTACAATTTTCACAGTGGAAAAAGAAAAGAAGGAATGTTTTTGAGTTTTACATATTTAATCAATTTTATTTTGAGATTTCTTGGATCCCTTGCCCCCAGCCTGATGTGTAAAATCTCTCCAGTTAGAAATATTATAAAACAGTGTATCTCTTCCGATTTAAGTTGTTCTCAGCACTTTGCAGTCATAGATGCTTCCTTGCCTCTAGCATTTCAACCCAGTTACATCCTTCAGAGCAAGACTTACTCTAGCTATTTGCCCCGTATGACATTTATAAGAAATCAAGGATGACTTCCAGACAGTAGAACATTCAGAATGCCAGGCCCGAGTAAAAAGATCCTTAAAAAGATCTTTCCTTAAAAAGATCCAGATAATTCTATACAAAAGACATTTTGAACCTTTAAAGATTTGTTCTTTTTACACAGCCTCAAATTGTGCATCCCAAGAGAAACATCTAAAATAATTTTTGAATCATTTAGGTCAGTATATAATTAGAGCCCTAAGTTACCTCAGAGTATAAAGTTTGAGCTGTGTAATGTTAAATGCATGCATTGAGAGCTTGGCTACATTCAGTGACAGTTTGAACTTTCAGATGTATGCCTGTGAAAATAGCAGGGAAAATAAACTTCTAAAAAAAAAAAATCACATAAGACTTTCATTATTTTCCTTTTGTGCATTTACAGCAAACTTGATTTACCAAATATATTTGCTGTATATTTATAGTAAATTTTGTGATCTTGACACTTTCATGCCAAAGTACAAACTTGTCATAATGTCCTCAAAGTGTGAAACTGTAAGTGAGAAACTAAAGAGTAAGGTACTTCTCTACTTGTGTTTCTGTTTAGAAGTCACAACACAAAGTGAAAAAAAAGCCCAACATGAACAAATTCTTTTTCCTTCTCCAGAGATAAAACCACTCTTTTTTTTTGATTGAAGAAGGATTGTTAGGACTGTTATAGCATTGTTTGGTCCTAATGCCACACCTATGACCAAGGGGCTCTGGCAGTTGTCATGCCTGAAAGACAGAGATCATCGACAAATGGCTTTGGTCTTCCACACAAGGACGTCATCCTCCAAGTTCAGATACAAGGCTGGCTATCTACCTATTTAACCACCTTACTCCTGTGACCATGACTCAAGCATCTGATCATTCCACATAGCTAGCATATAGTTAGACAAACCTGATGACTTAAAATCTTATTTTAATTCTACCTGGGTTTTCTATGAAAGACTGAGGCACTGCTGACAAATGCATGTTGCTAATCTGCAGTATGAGAGATGCAATTTCTATTTCTCTTTCTGCTACATGATGGAAAAATTCTACATATCAGATCCTATTTTTGAAAGAATGGAAGTAGTGAAAGTGATATACTCCTTAGAATACTGTAAATTTATCAATGAGAAACGAGATAGAAGTTCCATGATCAGAAGAACAGAGTGGATTTCCTATGGATATCTGTGTTGAAGTGGGTTTTGGTTTTGTGTAACCAGAAGCAAATGCCAGATGAAGTTTTATCTCACTTAGATGTAGTTGTATCACCTCTCTCAAGCAGAAATATAATCAGGATTGAATTCACAATTTTCTTTAATATGGGCACCAATAGACTCTCCACCTCGCTGTTACTACCAACACTACTGGTAGAAGTGAGTTGTGTGTAACACATCTACCCCTCTGCAAAAAAGTGGTGGATCTGGCTAGCTGTTCTAAAATCTTCTAGAAGGACTCACATAACATTCACTCAGAGCAGGATCACAGAAGTCTAAATTCTGTAAGGAACTGGGCAAAACCAGACTGAACCCAGAGGAAACAACATTCCTGATATGTAGCTGTTCCTGAACCTAATATACAGACTGGCTGTGCAAATCAGGTTATCCCACTCTACTGTAAATTTTTTGTTGGTATTCATTATCTTGACAAAAAGAAGTGAACCGACTCTCTTCAGACTGCTTTAAGTATATTCTGAAGCAGAAAATTGCTGCTATTTGCAACTTGCTGTAGTTTCCCACTATGGTAGATTTTCCACACTTGGGACTCTAGATGCATATATTACACAGCTGTGACAGTGCTACACTCTTCAGCTATCTTTATTTATGTCCCTATTCCTTTAGAAAGAAAGCTTTTTACACTTCAGGAGTAATCCAAATAATGACCTCTTAACTGGGAGTTTAAGGTAGTATATATAACATCTGATAGGTTTCTGAAGTAAGCAGGTACACTAATCAAAGTTTTTTCTGGTGTAATGCTTTAGACAAAATGAAGGTTACTTTTAGGTCAGACATATTTGCATTGCCCTGAGAAGGGTAAGGAGAAGACCACTGCATTAGATGAGCTCTATTCAGTAGGTGGTTCCAGTCCTGGAGGAAGACAGTGACCTCTGGCTATATGCCCAAGCACTCTGCTGATAGCATAAATGAAGCAGGTTCAGATTTATTCAAAACTCAGCTTTATCTCACCTTTATATGGCCCTGGAACATTCTCCAAAGAATTCACTTTTCCAGTGAGATTCTATATAGTCACAAATTTATATAATGTACTTTATATCACACAAACTTACATATATATTAGTAGCAGAAAGCAATTGTCTCTTTATAACTGATGTCGTGTTCTCCCTAGTGGACTCTTACAGGAAACCCTTCTATGACACTTGGACTTTCAGATCTGATGCAAAAGTCTGTTTAATACATACTTGAGGATTCTCCCTTGGCTTCCCAAATAAATTTTAAGAGGAATTGCTAGTTGTAAAACTGCCTTTGTCCACTCTGTGAGGCTATGAATACTCATGAAAGCTGCTTTGAGTAGAACAATAAATTTCTAACTCTAGTGCGTAGGAAAAGTGCATTCTTTAATTACAAGAATCCTCTGGTAAAATTCATCACAGTGGTCCCAAAATGGAGTACTGAATTCATATGAAAATTACTTCATAAACTCAAAAAAGTGATATGGCTGAGTGATCCAGACTAAAATCAATAGGATTAATAGATTTTAAAACAAGAATAATTATATATACCTCTCCATAATTTTGATACCCTGAAAATCCATTAAAGGCTGTTCTATTCCTAATTTCCTATTTTCTGTTCTGTTACTAATTTAATTGACAGCTCTCTGTATAAAACTGCTTCAGAAAGCTGATCAAAGTAACTTTCAAAGACCACCGTTACTAAATAAACAAATAATCTGTGTTGACAAGTTGTTGGGAAAAATATAAGTGAATAATAGCCAAAGGAATTGGATATTTTTCTTCTAGTTTCTAAAGTATATTTTAAAAACTGCCTTGTGCAAATAATTTCTGCTTTAAATATTTTCTTTTGTATCTGGATCTAAGACTCCTTTCACTTTGTCAATCACTTAAGCTTTAAGTTTAAATATGCAAACACAGGGAGCATAACACAAGAACACACTAATCTTATTCTGTCAAAAGCAGATCCTATTTCTTAATCCCCAAGGCCAACCAAACAAGACCTGGGCTAAAATATTAAATACAGTGAAGCAAACATATATATTTTCTTATCTTTTGCTAAAATATGGACCTGAAATTTAGGAAAAAATATATTCCGCTTATTTTTTTTTTCACATAGCTTCAGCTGATTGAAAAACCAAAAAAGTAATTGCATTCCCTTAAAACTACATGAGCAAATTTTTCTAGACATTTCAATGAAACCCTTAATTTTGCAGAAGTGGGTAGAACCACCTGCAATTCTGCTGTACGCATGGCCAGCAATGTGTGCATTGTAGAGTCTTATGGAAATCTATGAAATGGTGTAGCCAGTTCTGAATCTGTTTGTATTGTCCCCTGGGTAAATGAACTCCTCTGACAAACTCAGGTCCTTTGGACTTTTCTTGACTCACTTGCAAGTATGCTCTCATAAACAGTTGTATGTAGAACTTGGAATGTCCTTTTAAAGGCAAACCATTTTCCCTTTAAATACTGCACTTAATGCATCTTTTTAATGTGGCTTACTTTTTTATATATATATTTACTCAAGCCAAGTGTAGTCTTGAACACTGAGGCCTGTTGGGCAAATTTCCTAGGAACTATAACTGAAAAACTAGAGTTCTTAAAAACCTATTATCTGTAAAGGGGCGCAAGGGTAAAGGAGAAACCCGCAATTTCAACTAAAGCTCTGCAACTTTTTTATTGTTCTTATTGGCCTTTCAGTATATCAAAGTAGCACCATATCTTTTTGTTCTGGTTTGGTTTTAATTATTATTATTTTTAAGGACACAGTCTTGCATGTACACACCCAGGAAAATAATACTTCTATTTTATTAAATGGAAGTGGTAAACATATTATAATGGATGAACAGTGATAGAAGGAAGAATTTCCTACTATTCTTTGGGGGAGTAAAAAAAAATTATGAGAGGAAGAAGCCATGGCAGAACAATTATATTTGCTCATTCTTTGAAATAAAGTTCTTTAGATTCAAGAAAGACCTTGCTGCAATAGAAACTGAATTAGCAATACTATTTTGGAAAAGCTGTTGCACACTCTCTCGTGTCATGAATGTGCTTCTGGTTCAGATGCTTCTGCAGGATTAATAAGAAGTGTTTTCCCTTATTTATGCCAAAATAGTAACATCAGGCCTCAAGAGGGAAAGGTTAGCATATACCACACTACAGATAACTCAGTATGAAGGAGTAAACTAGTCTTCCAAATTAGCCATACAAAAATATTCTGAGGAGCTTCTACCAGAAACATAGATAATATTGAAAGAAATGGACGGTCTTATTTAGAATGACATTTTCTTGCTTCAACAGCTCATATAGGTATATGTGTATGCAACAACACGTACATGCATTTGTGCACACACCTAAATAGGCAAAGCAGTTTGAGGAGTTTTTCTCGCTTATCTAATGTGGCTTCTTAGCAGAAAGAAAAATGAGCCAATAATATTTGATGTTGCTTTTTCTGCATGAATAAGGTCATCTTTCCACCCTCCTTTCCTTTCTTCTTTCCTGAAAAATACAGTGCTGTCGTTTCAATACCCAGACCATTAAATCTAATCATTAGAAATTATTAGAGAAATTTTTGTCTGAGGCACAGTGAGTGATTGTCACATCAAATCCTCAATTATTGTCCAAGTACACATCACCAATATATTGCTACTCCAATATAACTCAAAGCTGAAGGAGACTAAAGTGTCAATTTTATTTTTTTTGTCGGTTGAGGAAGAAAGGGAAAAAAAGCATACATGAGGCTGCAAGCAGAACAGTATTTTGTTCACAAAACACCCGATGATATGCTGAAGTCCCTCCAGTTTGCGCACCTCCTTCGATGAAAATGAAAACAAAAATTTTAAATTCTGTTTTTCAGTGCATATCACTGAAAATCTGATGGTGACATTGAAATCCTTACAAGTAGGAGAATACAGACTGAAAAGATGTCTGAATTTTTTCATCTAGAGCTAAAACTTCTTTTAAATTTTACTAACCAGTGTATTAAGCAGCAACTTTTAAAGTGCCTGAGAATTTTTGGAGAAAATGCTTCAAACAAATGCACACCATAAATGAAGGCAGATTTATTCTCATTGGAAAAAATATTCATTTATCTGCCAGAGGAAACAAAACACTGAGGTATTAATAAATATAGTCTGTGCCTACATCCACGGTACTAGAAATTCTTCAAGGGCTACAAAAATCATAATGAATAACGCAATGTGACTTCAACAATAAAGGAAAACAAGTTCTAAATAACAACAGTTGCAGTTTTGGCACTCTTATGGGGGACAGAAGGATCAGAAATATGTTCGTTGTTTGTGCACTCATTTATGACACAGGTTGTTTGGATATTAAAGGTGACCATATACACCTGTGAACTAGTAAGAGCTTATAGCTAAAGAATACGGATATCTGAAAGTCAGATATTGCCAAAAAGCTTTGGTTTAATAGCCTTCATTTAGAACTCCAATTAAAATTCATGGACAACATGGAAGAAGGAAAATCTACAACACATTAACAATATTACTTTCCTCTGGTCTGGTATCAAACTGAAGCATGTGCAGTTCTTTGAAGCTGTTCATGGATGAATGCATGAAGTGGACATAAACAATTCAACAGAGTTTTAGCATAAATGCTGGAGATTTGCAAAGCAAGTATATCTGTCTGAAGGTAAATTAAAACTCTGCTAAAACCTGTAAGCTCAAATCACTAAGCTCTGAAATAACCCGGGGAATAAAAGTGCTGTAGTCCTCAGGTTGTATGCTGTGTACTATTTGATAGTGGTCTGTGGAGAATTCACAGGTCAGATTGCAGTCTCTCCTCTTTGCTCCCAGTTCACTGAAGGGAAGAGGTGATAAGAGAATCAGGTGGTGAAGAAGCATGTAGAGGATGTAACAGAGGAACTGAACAGATGGGCGTGGGAGACAAAAAGGGGAGCAAAAGTGACAGCATAATCATTGCATTCTAGACAACTAAAAATATACAAATGCTTTTATATTTGTTTCCCTCGCTGCAGTTGCCAGGAAGATGTCACACAATCGCAAGTAAAAGGGGAGGTAGCACATGCAAATAGAAGTCACAGTGTAGCAGATGCATTAGCCACTCTGCTTTAAATGATGCTTTTGCATCGGAAAGTCAGAGGGCCTGTAGCTTAGGAAATTTGTGGCTCCATACAGAAAAGTCATTTCTTCAAGGCTTTTTTGTGATGTCTGAGAGTGTTAGCAGAGTTTCCTCAGATTAGTGTGGCCATTATAATAGACATAGGTGAAAAAAAGGTAATTCCTAAGGTGTGAGCTTTTTAAGACCTTCAAGGTGAAATCTTGCACTTCAGGATTTATAAACTATATCTAGTTTTGTTGAATAGAACTATTAAAAATGCTAAAGGGTTATTTATAGCTACAAGATTAGTTAATAAAAAACAGCTCAAATGCAACTTGTGTGACTAATATAATCTTATTATCAAGCTATTTCCTGCTGTACTTGGTGCTGTTAGAAAAGGGTGGAGAAATTGGAATACAAGAAAAGCACCTTTATTTTATTCAGTGGTTAAAAAATCTGTTTGATAAACTGGTAATAGAATTGTGCTTTCAGGGTTGTTTTGATATGTACAATAAATAGATACTAGATAAAATATAAAAACATTCCTGGAAGTGAGGACCAGTATCGAAGTCTCTAAATGCTCAGATAAATCTCATCATTTGAGCAACCTGATCTAATGAAAGGTGTCCCTGCCCATGGTAAGGGTTAGAAATAAATGATCTTTAAGGTCTTTTCTAACACAAACCATTCTAGCATTCTATGATTCTATGATCATGACTAAACACAGTCTTAGTCTCCTTCCTACCACTTTTGGAATGACATTCTCTGGAAAGGGTCATTGCTTCATCATGCTCTGAAATAAACAAACATCCTTCTCTCCTGAAACCTAATGTGGTGGAACTAACCCACCACAGAAAGAACTGGGTGTTCTTTAAAAGGAAAAAAATAAGGACACCAAGAAGAGCACTGAAAACATCCAATATAATTTGATGGTAGTTTTATTATATTTATTATGACATAGCGAGATAAGCTCTATAGGAAGAGATAGCGCCTTTTACTGGATCAGCAAATACAGCTGGAATTGCCAAAAAGTAGTTTCAGACTAAATTAATTTTTTACCACCAAATAGCCATCTCATTTAAGTTGTGCAGCCAGACCACCTTTACACAACAGCTTGTATTGCTTCTGATTTATTGTGACATCAATTTACTGGAAGTGGTGGTTAGAGGAGGCAAGTGCACGCTTAATGTCAATTCAGAAAATGGCAGGAAGAATAAAGTTCTGTCTTCCTGATGATAACGTAAATCAGGAATAAAAAACCCTGTTTAGCTGTTTAGCCTTATAGTCTTTCCCACGGAAAACATTCTTTCCAAAAATAGCTTTTGTGAGGGGATCCTATGGCTTTCTTATCATATCACACATATTTGAGTGCTATATGGTACTTTCTTTTTGTGTCAAATTAATTAGATTTTTTCTTTTCCTTTGACCTCAGCAATGTAGGCATTTCTTAGGAGAACATATATGTTTTCCACAGATTATTATTTTCCCAGATTGTGGTATGTCTAAAAACGCGTCAGGCATAATATAAATGTATAAACCATGATCTCTGCTCTCAAGAGACACCAAGCAATTGTAACCCAGTAAATGTGATTTTTACAATGACTAGTAAAAAGCTGCAGTCTTTTTTGCTGCCCTAGCCTTAAGGCTCATCCAGGTTTAGTCTGCCTAAACCCAGGCAGCTGGTTTTAGCCTGGTTTGGCAGTTGCAGAGAGGAGCAGTGCCTATGGGATCTCCTGTTTTAGCCTTATGATCCTGGGTATCTTGATTTTTCCGTGCAGTACTGTAATGTAGCTAAAAGCAAAGACTTGTAGACTGTGCTGACAAACTGGGAAAATTTAGCCTGGAAAACAACAAATATGAAAAGAATTTGAATGTTCACAGTGGATAATAATTTAAATATGAGTTCCCAAAAGAGAGAGTTAGAAGTATAAAAAGGAAAACCTTGAGTAAAATTAGGGGGCAATATAATCTTAGTATAGGTGCAAGCACTGCTGGAATACAGTGCTCTTTGTGGAGGCTGAAATTGAAGAAAGTTTGTAGAAAATACAGCAGAATGATTAGATTTGGAAACAGGCCTCCTTGAGGGTTTTAATTTGCTTATCAAAAAGATAAAAGGGATACATTTAAAGGGGGGGGGGGTGTACATGTTTACATGTGTGGGTGAACGACTGTCTTGCATACTGGAAGTATCTCCTGGCAAACAAAACTTTGATCAAGGGTTCTGTAATATAGTAGACAAAAGTGTAACAAAATTCAATGGCTAGAAGCTGATTCAAGACAAATTTAGAGTGATAGAATAAGGCTCCAATTTTTAACAGTGAAGATAATTAACTAGTGAGTACCTTCATGAATTTGTGGCTTATTTTCCCTGAAAACTTCAATAAAGACTCAGAATATTTTTCTCAGCAAACTCTTAATTCTGCTGGAATTAATTCTGGTAAATCCTATAACCTTTGTTATTTGAGAGGTCAGATTAGATTACCATAGTAATAATTTCTTGCTTTTCCATCTATGTTCAATAATTTATCTCATGTTTTTGTTGTCTCATGCAAGCATTTTCTTTTATCCTTTTTCTCCTACACCCCCTTTTCCCCTGGATATAGCTTGTACTTTCTAACTTCTCTATCCACTGGCCTCTTCTCTCTTCTCCTGGACCTCTACATTGCAGACTACTGGCCACATGTGGATTTTGACTCTTTGGCTCACAATCTAATGTAAGCAAGTCAGCAGATTCAAACTGTAAGAGGTCAATAAAAGATTTTGCAAAAAATATTGCCTCCTCAAAGAGCTAATGGCTAACTTGCGTTAGCAAATATGTAAAATATATATATTATCTGAGAGTAGGCTGAAAGTGACTAGAAAAATTATTTCAGTGTGCAAAGCTTTTATAACTTGGATTTTATGAATTGCTGTATTTTTTAGAAGGGATGTATCTCTGAAATCTCTGTCTCCAGTGGTCCCAAGTGAGATAGAAAATGTCAATGAATTAGCTTTTTTATTTACTGCTCTTAGAGTAGTCTCTTTTTAAACAGAAATGAAACCTTCACTACAGCAGAATACTGCTCTGGATTAAGTTTTCTCAACAATAAATGGATCAGGGTCCAAATTAGATCTTCACTGTGTCAGGTGTAATGGTAGCAGCCAAACAAAAGCATTTCATAGCCTTAGGTCTGACAGTCTGTTAAATGAATTTGTATGCACACAAGAAGTGTGTTTCTGAAACATGAAGATGCCCAAGAGAGAGACCCTGGAAAGGTTTTACAGACATTTAATAGTGCAAGACATTATTTTTTCAATAACAAAAGAAAAAGATTTAGAGAACAATCAGATTTTCATGGACAAAAGCTAGACTCCTGTCCTGAGGGGAGAAAGTGATTTTTGTGTGCATCAGGAAGAGATGCAGAAAAAGGGTTTGACAGCTGGAGAAGTGAGAGAAAAGAAAGAGCTGCTCATAGTCTCTTGTCTGTTTTGTATGCTTTTATTTTCCATTTTCTCTGAGTGTGATTTCTAGCTCTTTCTCTTTCTATTAAAGTGTTTAGTTCTCTTTTCACACTCTTCTTAGCACAAAGCATAATTTTTTTTCATGTTCTTGCTCAGTGCATTTCCTGTCCCACTGTCCTACACCACTCTCAATACTGAACCACATTTTCCTAACGTTTTGCAAGTGCACCCCCATTATGGTCACATCTGTGTTCACATGACTACTATAGTCTCTTCTGAAATCCACTGCATGTTTTTTACTGGCTTTGCAGAATCTAGTGAAAGATGATTGCAAGCATGAATATCCACCCGTCTGCCCAGAATTTTCTCTTCTCCAGACTGAACAATTCCAGCTCTCTCAGCTGTTCGTCCAACCCTCTGATCATTTTTGTGGCCCTTCTCTGGACCCTCTCCAACAAGTCCATGGCTTTCCTGTACTAAGGACTCCAGAGCTGGATGCAGTGCTCCAGGTGGGATCCCACCAGAGCAGAGCAGAGGGGGAGAATCAACTTCCTTGACCTGCTGGCCATGGTCCTCTGGGTGCAGCCTCAGATACAATTGGTCTTTTGGGCTGCAGGTGCACATTGCCAGCCCATATCTGATCTTTCATTCATCAGTACCCCCACATCCTTTTCCTCAGGGCTCCTCCGAATCCCTTCATCCCCCAGCTTGTATTGACACCAAGGATTGCCCGGTTCCAGGTGCAGGACCCTGTAATCGTGCCTGTTAAACCACATGAGGTTCGCATGGGCCCACCTCTTGTGCCTTATACAAGTCCCTGTGGATGGCATGCCTTCCCTCCAGTGTGCTGACTGTACCACTCAGCTTTGTGTCATCTGCAAACTTGCTGATGGTGCGCTCAATCCCAGCGTCTCTGTCAGTGCTGAAGATATTAGAATGCTGGTCCCAGTAAAGACCCCTGAAAGACACCACTTGTCACTGGTGTCCATACAGACGTTGAGCCATCTACCATAAATTCACTAACCCAGTACCCATCTTTTAATGGTATGACCAAAGAGCTGGTTCTGCACTGAGAAAATGCCTCAAAGTCACAACTCCATGAATTATAGCAGTGCCAATGCAAGGGGACAGATATAAATTGCTGAGACCTCTTGCTATTTAACTGTTTCTTCCACTTTAATGTACTACTGGTTTTGAATGAAAATGAAGGGGTAAGCTGATGAAACACTATTAATTTCAAATCAGACAAGACAATCTTCTTTATCTGTTCAGCCACAAATTTGTGTTACGCACTTGGGTTAAAGGTGTCACTAATTTACTTACAACTCTTATGACTGTGAAAAACTCCTATATTCTTAATCAGAACAGTGATTCTCCCCAGAAAAGAACAGAGATGCAACTGTTGTAACGCCTATTTTGTTTGGAGGAGTTTTGTTTTGGGTTGTTTGTGTTGGGTTATTTTTAGTTTGGTTCAGCGGAGGGGTGTTTTTGTTTTTGTTTCATTTTTTTGTTTTTTTTTTTTGTTTGTTTGTTGTTTTGCGGTTCTTGTTT
>JAOEHY010023669.1:0-13423 GCA_025447955.1 Psilopsiagon aurifrons | reverse complement strand
CCCTGCCCCGCGGGCTCAGCCCCTCCGGGCGCCCCTCGTCCTCCTCGTCGTCGTCCTCGTCCTGGGAGGAGGCGGCGGAGCGGGAGTCGGCCGAGGTGCTGTAGAAGGGGTTGCCGCTGCTGTCCTGGCCCGACTCCCCGAAGACGTCGTCGGAGATCTGCAGGCTCTCGTAGCGGGAACGGGCCGCCTCCAACAGCGACAGCGCCTTCCTCCTCGCCGGCCCGCCGCCGCCCTCCGCCATCATCTCGGCCGCCGCCAGCAGCCGCCCGCGCTCCCCTTGGCCCGGCTCGGCGGGGTCCTGCGGCCGCAGGCAGCAACCCAGCAGCAGAAGCGGCTCGGACACGGCGGCCGGGAGGCAGGGAGTGGGGGGCGCCCCACCACCGTCGCGGCTGAGCCCTGCCTCCCGCTCCCGCCCGCACCACCCGCCCCTGTGTGTGTGCAGGGACATGGGGGGAAGGAGCCAGCTCAACATCTCCAAGTACCACATCCAACCAATTACCGCGGCACTCTGCGCTCGGGAGGTGGGGTTATATGGGCGCCGCGGGCCAGCACGGCCCGCCCACAGCCCGTCCTGCCGCCCGCCGCCGCTCCGCCCTTTTAAAACCACAGCGCCGGCTGCGGCGGGGCCGCAGCTGCTCGATGCTGCCGGAAGGGGGGTCCCTGCGCCGCGACCGGTCCGGGATCTTCTCCCGGGCCCCGGGTCCTTGCCCTTTGCCCCGGCCCCTCGACCCGGGCCCTTGTGCCTGGCTCCGGCTCCTTGTCCCTTGCTTTGGCTCCGGCTCCGGCTCCAGCTCCGGCCACGGCCCTACCTCGTCCGGAGCTGTCCACTCGCCTGTGGTGCTGGAGCCGGGCAGGGCAGGGGCAGGAGCGGTGGCTTCGGCGCCTGGGGCCGGTCAATAGCGCCCGGTGTGCGAGGAGCTGTGTGAAGGGCGCCAGCGGGCAAGGGGCTACCGGCGGGGGCCTCCCGCAGGGACGAGAAAGGCGCTGAAGTAGAGCCTGGGTGGGTCGGGGGCTTGACAGCGTGGCCGGAGCTTCACCAGCTCATAGTGGCTGGCAAGATCGAGCTATGGAAGTCGGGCCCCTGATGTTGCTGCCCCAAAGTAGGACACAGAGCTCCAGCAGTGGGGAGGCACTTGAAACAACGCAGGGAAGGTGCTGGAGCACAAGGCTGTGGGGCACCTGGGCTGCTGGGCCTGCCACCCAGCTCAGGCTCCAGGCGGGAGCATGAGCCTGGGGTAATATGGGTGCTTCTGGCCACTGCTGGAATCAGCTCTGGAGCACGCTGTAGGCTGTGGGGCTGAGCCCCTGCATTGTGAGGTTTGGCTTCTTGGGCAGGTATGGTTTGAAGTAATCATTCTTCCAAAATAGACACTGATTTAAAAGTAATATGGTAGCACAAGCAAAAGGAGGGAAGTGAAAATGCCCATACCCTGACTGGGTTAGTTAAACATGATTCAGAAGAATCCCTGGAGTAATGGAAGGATTTCATACAGCAGCTGGAGCCACTGGTTGTGCAGCAGTCAGAACAGTGTGTCTGATGTTACAGGAATGTTTGAAATCTCCGATCAAGGTTTATTATTATTACTATTGACGTCCCACTGTGCTGGTTACTGTACAAACACTCATTAAGAAGACAGTCCCTGCTTCCTTTCTCACCAGCAGCAACAGCAGCTATCGAGCCTATCCTTTCACAGCAGCGCTTTCAAAATAAACAGTAATCAGATCCTGTGGATTGGTTGTATGCAAGTGGGGGAGGAATGGTATTTACATTTTTTGATGCAAACTTTCAGTGTAGGTTGATCTGAAGATCTTTTATTGCTACAGATTTACAAATTTTGTAATACCAAATGTTTCTGCCTTTAAAACAACCAGATCAGTGTCCTTCTGACGATTCTCAAGGACTCTGGCACAACCTGGAATATGAAGAAAGCTGGACTGTGTAGGTATTTAAAAGACCAATCTCATGTTCTATTCACATATTTTTAAATTACAATCACTTTGTTAAAACTTTTAAGTTCTATGTAGTGCACACAGCCAAATCCAGAGAAAAGAATCCATCTCTTGCACATCCTTTAGGAAACAGAAAGACCCAGTATAATTTCAGGGGTGAGATTTAAACTATACTTCTACTTTGAAAAGTGGACACAGTAGTGTCTTATTGATTATATTAAAAAATACCAAGTTTATATACAAATGGATTTTTCGTTACTTTTTACAGCAAGCTCTGCCAACTTAGCCTGTAACTTGGGTATCACACTGGGTTTGTTTCATGTCACTGCTCATCAGAAATCATACCTTTGTAGGCAAAACTATCCTTTTAATCCATGCCACCATATCTCTTCAGAATACCCTGGCAGGAAGGCATTGCTGGGCTTCCAGAATTTTTCTTGCTGTTAATGATAAGCAGTCAGCTTGAACCTCATGAATCTGGTTTGCTGGGTTGGCATGTAGAAAACCACAGGTTGCTCTTCACAGATGTTCTCTGGTTTACATGCAGTTCCCCTGAAACAAAAGATAGTGATTCCTTGTGATGACCTTTCACACAATGGTTTTTAAGACAGAAAAAAAAAAAAAAATCCAGTTTAAAGATGTTGACAGGTTCTTTATATTAGAGATGTTGAAATAAACTTTAGCTTTGTGAATGGATGGAGGTGTCCATGCATGTGATGTAGAAATCACCTCGTCCAGATTCCATGACATTGTAAATATGAACTCAAATTTCTTTAAGTTTGCTATTTTTCAGTAAAACATGACAGTGGAAAGGACTGCTCTGAAGTCCAGGACATAAGAAAGAGGTTCATCAGAATGGGCTCTCAGTAAAAGTATTAGTGGAAGCAGTCCAGAGCCTGAAGAAACCCACTCAGCCTTCTCTAGCTGCCGATTGCAGCAAAGACAATTTCTCCCAGCTCATGCCATGCTTCAGTCCAGAAACAGGCTCCCATAACAGCTGGATGAGGAATACTGCCAGGACCTTCCCTCCTATCAGCATGCCAGATGTCAGAACTTGAACTTTCCTTTTTGAAGAGAATGTTGGACACAAGAGCTCAGGGAAGACCGACTGTTGCAGTTACCAATCCAACATGGCATTTTAAAGATGGAGTCTCCGGCCATGCATACATGTGCATCTCGAATTGATGTAACTTTCTCCTCTTTCAGCCTAGTCTATACAAAGACGAGTTACTCCTCTGCCTGTCCCACAAGCAAAGAGACTGCTTTAGTCTGTCATGCATGTGAAGAAAAGATCAGTTTTCTGAGACAGGACTATAAAGGCTCCTCATAGAGTTGCGTGCCTAAGGTTTCAGTTTGCCTTATGGTCTAAGATGTAGCTGTTCGTGTGTTCCTCTCAGACCAGACATACAAGCGTCAGTTGTATTATCGTAACTCCAAAGAAGGGTTCTGAATTGTGAATATTGCCATTCTAGTAGTCATTTGATCCCAAATGATTGTGGAGAGGCAGAGGTAAGGCAGGTGATCCTAAAAATGTTCTCATCAGCCCATTGGCTTTTTCTGAACAGTACAGAAAAAGGTCACCAGGGGTGTTTTGCAGTTGAAAGAGCTAATTATATAAACCTAATGGAACATCACAAACATAGCTGCATTTTCTCCTTAATCACTTATAATTGTGTTTAGCTGCTAGAAAACACTACTAAAGTAAATGGACTTTTGTATCCATGGCAACCTGTGGATCTACTTTTAATTTGCCTACAGAGCAAATGTTTGGGTTTTATTTCCCTGAAGTTTTCTGGGTTTATTGCAATAGCAAAGGTGCCTTTTTGCTCTCCTTCTGACTCTGCCAACCCTCGAGGTTAAGACTATGGCAGGCCTGAACCTCTCATCCTGTGCAAGAGGGTGTTAAAGTCTTTAGTGCTTCCCTTGCAGCCCCAAAGGCCAACTGTCAGTGGCCAATTTCATGAATAATCTTTCAACTAACTGATAAAACATTCTGAGGAGGGCACATGTTGGATCACATCATGGATAGGTCAGATGGTGTTTTGTATTCTCTTTGCAGAGTTTCAAGCCTAGCCCTGCTTCCACTGCAACCATAAGTACCGTAATGTCATTGCCTGAATCAGTGTGGTCTCTGTTGGGCAAGGGGTTGGGCTCTTGTTTTATTTCTCAGTTGTGTTAAAAAGGAAGATCGCTTCAATTTCACATTTTCCTGCTTTGGTGCTTCTGTAGCTCCCAAAAATTGACTGCAGGCTGCCTGAAGAGCTGTGAAAATGAACCACTACAAGGTGGCAAATCATAAGTTTCTAACTCTTCTTCTCTACCTACTTCTGTTTAATGTTCAAAGCTAGGAAAGTATCAGGGTTTTTCTTTCACTGTTCTCCCGTGTGTTTCAGGAGATAGTAACCTCTTGCTGAAGACACACATGCTATAAGAAACGGATTGTAGGCTACTTTGAGGAGGCCTGCTAAGCCTACATGTAGAATGGTGAGGTTTTAAATGCAATAGGATAAGAAAAATAAGGCCTTGGGCCTATAGTGGGGAATTCTATATGTCACTTCTCAGTAACTTACTCTTCATTGTTAGACATCAAGCTCTTCGAGGAAGGGTCTTCTGCCATCCTTGTGCGGTATTTACACTGCCAAAGCTTGGCCCAGATCCAACAGAATATTGACATTTCTATCTCCTGTCTAAGCTTCCTCACTTGCCTATTTCACAGAGTTCGTAAACCTAAGCTTTGGTGTGTGCCTGGTCCTTTCACAGCACAAATACAGCCAGATGGAATAATATTTGAGCAAGTTACAAAATTGCTCTTTTCTAATCCCCTGTTCTGTGAGTGCAGCCCAGAATCTGAATTTCAAACTGTCTTCTATCTCAGTGCCTCCCTACAAGGACTCTTGTAGAGTCAGAGTCGATTTGTTCCCCTAGTGTGATGTCAGTAGGTTCCAGTTCTCTTTCAATATTGCATCATGTGAAGAGGAAAACCTGGGAAAAAGGTTTCGTCAAGACTGAAAACAGCAATGACTTGGAGCCGGTGTACAGCTTCCTCCCAGGTCTCTGAGAAGAGGCAGAGAGGGTCTGTCCTGTCCCTGGGAAAGATTGCAGATCCATCTATTTCTCAGCACATTACTGTGTGATGTCCCTACTTCACAGGGAAGAAATCTATACAACCACAACCAGTCATGTTACATGGTTCTCACTAAAGGTGAGAGTATATGCTCTGCACTAAGGGTTTCTGTTGTGTGCCTGGCTGCATGGCACAGTGAAAAGCAGCTCTGTAGAGCTTGAATTGCCACTGTACTGTCCTGTGTAATGTACTTGCTCCATACAGCATATGGGATGTTGGCAACGGTAACAACACTTGTCTAGTGTTTTTTGCTTTCTGATTTTCAACTTCTTCATAGCATTTGAGCCATCTACTTCTTGGATTGATATTTTTACATTGCCTAAATATGATGTTAATTCAAAATTCAAGGGAAAAAACAAGTTGCTGTTTTGAAGTGAGAGAAAGGGAACAAACATTTTTCTCATAATATAAAAGGGAGAGGTGATTTTTGACACTTCTAACACTGAAATAGGTGTGGGCTGAAATTTAAAATTTAGCAGAGAAATTTGATTGTTTCAGTGGTGAACACTTTTTATTTGCTTGTCTTAAAAGCCTTTGAAAAGCACATTTTGTGTACACATGGTGCATTTTTAGCCAAAGCTGTATTACGAACAAATCTCACCTAACCTCCGAAAGGAAGATGAGGTGTGTTGTTCATGCATGCATGGAAGATTACCTGTTTCATCAATAATTTATGGATGGTCCATAAAGTATGCTGCAACAGTCTGCAAAAGCCCTGACTTGCTCTCTAGTGTGTACCATGGAGCAGAAGCTATATCCAGTAGGCCAGAAGCGCAGAACAATGCTGTCTCTTAAAAATTAGTGTGCTGTAATGCTACACTTATTTTTCCATTGAAAACCATACAGTTTTGAAATGCACTTTTTGAAGGGCTGACCCCAAGCACACTCTTCACAATAACACCTGATTCTGTAAGGCAGAGCCTCATGGGATCACTGTTAAAGGCTGCAGTTATTAAGCCAATGCTCTACAATAGCCTGTGTCCCCGACAGTGTAAATCATGTTCAGCTTTTGATCAACACAGCAGTGGAACCTAGAAAGTCACGGGGATTAGGAGTGTGGAGTCATCTGGTGGCTTGTTGGTTAGCTAGTTAATTCTATCAAAACACCCTATGGGATCATCAAGTTTGCAGGATATGATGACCAAAGCTAGTAATAGGAACATTGCTCCTCAAGACCTGCAACTCACAGTCAGGTCTGTGAGATGTAAGGAGTTAGGCAAATAACATATTCAAACATACCTGTATTACTACCATCTACAACCCTGTTTGCTCTACATAATTTCATAATATATTGCAAACATTAATAATTGATAATATTTAGTAATTAATGATTAATAATTACATTATCAATATTATTAATAAATCATTAGTCTTTAGAATAATAGTATCATAAAATAAGATGCTATTGAAAAGCAGCTCCAAAGACACACTATCATGGATACCTTTTCTTGGAGACAGAAAGCATAGCCCGTAAGTGGGTAGAAGAGCTACAGTTTCCCAAAGCAGTTCCTTGAGTTGTTTATCCTTGTCATCTACCACTGCTTTCCTTTTCTATGCTGAAATGAATTCTGGGTTTTAGCATCTTTTTCTAAAAATTCCTTCGAAGCCGCACAGTATCCCACCTGGCAGTTGCCCAGATGCATTGATTAGTGTTACCGAAGTAGACTGCAATCCATCCACAACCAATGCTAAACCTTCTCATAAAAGATTACCTCAGTTTTTTGTGCTAGTAACTTGTCAGACAATCATAATCCTGTTGAAATGTGTAGTCTTTGCAAAGGAGTACAGGTTAGGAAAGTAAGTTGAGACCAACGTTATTGCATTTCATCAGCCACCAAAACAAATTCAGTTATGTTTTGGCCAAAAGCAAACCCCTAGATCGCATTCTTTAGGGAATTCAGCTTCTCTCCAGAGGAGGAAAAAAAAAGAAAAAGATGCTGAAAAGACAAAATGTCTTCTGTAGAGTGTGATTTGAATTGCTTCAGGATATGAAAAGGAATCACATCTTCCCACAAAAAATGGAATAATGTTAGTCATGGAGTATGGCAGATGGCTGTTAGTCATCATTAAATTCAGGTACCTTACCCACACCATTCAACCAATACAAACACAAGAAAGACCAGTTCTCAACTAGTTCCTGCAAAAAAATCTTTCAGAAGTCAAAATCTGATTATAAAAGGGAGCAATATCGAAAATGTGTGAGAGGATGCAGAAGAAGAAAGCCAGAGAGACTATTTTCATTAACAAAAATATCTGTTAATCTCAGAAATATCTTCTGCTTGATATCTGCTATCCCGTAGGAGAGTATTTCTTTTTCCAAGCTAAGGTCAAAAGTTCAACCATCAAAAAAATAAGTGGGCTTTGCTCTTGAGGGTGGTTGAACATCTGCAGCAGTGAATGAAACATTCAAACACTTTCCAGCTCTCAGAATTCAGCCCATCAAGTGGTCTTTTCAGGGCACAACAGCGGCTGCTGGCTCGGCACACTCTGAATTTCTATTCTGAGATGCACCACTAGAAGCTACCAATTCTAGAAGCTGTAGTGTCTAAATCACTTGTAATGTTAGAAATGGGATATGTAGAAGATATCTGTAAAGATGTTTGTGCTCCTCTGTCAGAAATGGTTTATTTGCATGCCAGTTTTTCTCCAAATGTGCAGTCAGGATTTGAAAGAGGAACATTTCCAAAGAGCATTGGCAAGATAAAGTTCAGACTTTGTGGTAATGCAAGATGGAGCAAACTATTAATGAAAATTTATTTTCAGAAGTTGTCTCTATGTGATGCTGAAAATAACTGTACAAAAATTAAAAACTAATACGAAGCAGCTTTTATGTCAGGTTTATGTTCTCTCTTTGGGATTTGCTGCTTTTGTGTAGCTTAGATAATTTGCATAATTTGTTTAAGTAATCTTACTTTCATTCAGGTGGGCATGCCCTAACAAACTCCCTTGCTTTTTCACAGTTTGGTGACCTTGTTGTGTGTTGGGTTGATCACATTTCAAGAGAAGCTTATAATTTTCTTTAAAAAGCCTGTTCTCGCTATCTTAAGAAAAAGTGAAAACTTCTTATGTGATGGAATCCTACTTTGAGCCTCTTTTGCAGGGAGATTATGTGGTCTGAGGTATTAAAGCAATACTGGTGACCAGCTGTAGATAACTCAAGCTGGAACAGCATTTTCCTGTGTATGCCTTATGATTGTTACATGGTGGATTACTGAATGAATCACCATTGCGGAGAGTGCCAGCAACGCCCAGCTGTTGCATTGTCTTCTTCCTGACAATACCAACCTATGGTTTAAATCCAACATATGAGTTATAAAACCACCATTTCTTGTTGTATCTCAGTTTATTGCTGAACATTGTTCCTTAGTATGGATCTGTTGTGCTCACTGGGACTTCATGGCAGAGCAGTCTGGTTCTTGGACCTTGGAAAGTTTCCTAGTGGTTTTGCTTGGGGTTTTCTCTTCTTAAGTCATCAGAGACTGCTGTAAGCATCACTTAAGTCTTCATAGTGATTCTGTCACTGCTCAGACATTTGAATTGTAGATTGTTTGGGGTAGCACCATTGTGTTTCAGTCTGAGCATCGACAACTACCACAACTATAGAAGGATCAGGCACCAGCCTGGATGTGAACAGGCACCTTGTCTGGCAGCAAGCCTTCTCTTTTGTTTGCTTTCTCAAAAAAGGGGCAAAGAAAACACAACTTTTTCATGTTCTAAAAAAAATTAAAAAAAATCCCAGTGATTGAGCACTACTTTGCTGAGATTTTATTTGGCAAAACTATGTATGCTGAAAGCAGCAGAACGCTCATGGGAATTCAGCTACTGTTGTAAATCTGACAGTGCGTCATGTGTCATGTGTTAGTCTGCTTAATTTCATGAAATAAATGAGAAACCACAGTGGGTAAAAGCACTGGGTCTTCACTAAATTCTGGAGGGATGTTAATATTTGTCAGATATTTAATTATTAATCCTTCAAAGTTGCTCTGTAGCACAGAAAGTCTAGTCAGACCAAGAGAAGGTAAAGAAACCCTTCTGAATGCTAGTTTAGTTATTATAGTTTAGAATAGATATTATGCAAAATATTCTAGCTGCTTGCTGTCAAACCATGTATTTGTTCACTGCAGTGGCTACTTTTCTTCACTTGAGTCGCCTGCCTTTTCAAAGCTCTTTATGTCCCTGGAGGCTATTCCACAAATTATATGGGGAAATACGACATTTCTGTCCTGATTTGCACAGCAGCTGTATCTTTCTTTGTCATCCCCACTTTATGCAACTATTGCTTGTTCCTCTGGGAAGCCTTCAGTCACAGGTGGGAACATTCTTCACAGTCTATAGGCTGAGGACACACTGGTTCCCTGCATTTGCCTTACTCAAATCAGTCTTCCTGGTCACATTTGGCTCACCTCTCTTATCAGGACCAGTAGGGCTTTTGTCACTGATTTAACTGAGAGTAGGTTCATGGCCTTTCTTTTCCTTGTAAGGTTCCCCTGGTTGAACTTTTGCTTTTAAAAGTCTTTTCCCACAGTGGCTCACTGGGTTTCTTTGTGCTATTTTGGGGGTGCTTTTGTTTTGCTTTCTTTCAAATTCTCTTTCCCTCCATGCTAAAAATACAGAAAAATTACAGATTAATATCACTGCCCGGGATCTATTTGGAGAGCAATAAGGAATCAGTATATTACCTTTAACTGACTTAACTGACATAAAAATAACTTGTTTGGTGTTTTTTGCTGGGTTTTGGGTTTTGGAGGGGGGGTGTTGTGTGGGTTTTTTTGGTTGGTTTTTTTTTTGGTTGGTTGGTCAGTTAGGGTTTTATATAGTCGTTACTTTTAAAAAAAGGTTGCATGTTCATCTTTATTAGTGGATTGCTACAGTTACAGAGGGAACATTTGCTTCTGACTACAATTCCTAACCCATTAAACAGGGGAAATCACGCTGCTCTATAGGTACAGCCTTCCTTCACAAGCTGGACTGAATAATAGCTTACCCTTCTCACAGGTATGGATTGAATAGCCACTGAACCACAAAGAAATGTCATGGGTATGCTGTTAACCTAGCGATGTGCCTTCCAGTACCTACAGGAGAGCTGGAGAGGAACTTCTTACAGGGGCATGGAGTGACAGGACAAGGGGGAATGGCTTTAAACTGACAGAGGGGAGATTAAGATTACATATAAGAAAAAAACCTCTCTACTGTGCTTTTGCATCCTGGACATCTTCAACAGTTTCAGCACCTACTAGCAAGGGGGTACCTGAGGAACACAGTGCCAGAATTATACCCCCCTCCCAAAGACAATTGTTCTCAGCAGTACTTAAAAATTGGTATGTAAATTGCATTTCTCTAGAGTGTTACACTTAGTAAAACAGACATTTGCTGCAGGCAGCTGCAGTACAAGTCAAGCCAATTTATTTAGTGTAGATTAATAATTTGATACAATTACTTTCCAAGGACGCTTATTAGGGTTATTTTTGAATGTTCAATCATTTTGCAGCCTTAAATGTACTGTATGATAAATGTATCTGGATTTATTCTTTTTAGTCAGCTTTGTTTGATTTCCTTTTTTTCCAAGCAGAGACTCTACAAAGATGAGTAGAGGTCAAATCACCAGCTGTTGGCTATAACACTGTCCCCTTTCTCCTAGTTCAGTGAGCTCAAATCCCATAAATCTCCTTGATCTTAAAATACACAAAAGCACACTGAAAGTTAAAAGCAAAACCCAAGCATTTAACTGTCTTGGAAATGTATATCCAGATAAATATTCTACAAGATTTATCTTGCAAAGCTTGTTAAACAGATCTGTTCAGTACTGGGCACCTTTTGTTCGGTGGTTCAGGTAAAGAGACATTGATTCCACTGAGACAAAAAAACAAGTAAAAGCTACGGAGGAAACAGCTGACCGTCTATCCGCACTTCTTCAGGAATAAGAGCATATTTATGTAATTGATGAAAATGGACTCATTTTTTAAGGAAAGTCTGGCTGCTCCTTCATCACATAAACATTCTATATTCATCATTTTCCCTGTCAGTGAATGCTTGCTAGTTCATGAGGATATGCATTTGCTCTAGTGAGACTCCTTTTGCTTGAGTGAGACTGATCAATAGGTTAGGCCAGATCATCTTGGGCTGTAACTGTCTGATTCAATAATATTCGGCCTTATTAGACTTATCGGGCAATATGCTGTATGCTGATCATGCTCAGGAAGCTCCTATTTGAAAGTGCTTGAGCTTGCAGCTTTTCCCCTCCTCTACCTTGTGCACAGAGTGGGGAGCAGCACAGAAATGCAGGCTCACTGTGCTCACAGCCTGGATCCTGTGAGACCTGACAAGACCCACCTTGTCTGCTGCTTTTTCCTTCACAGATGCTCTGCCATGCTCTTTCAGAAAGGCTCTTCAGGCACAGTGGATAGCTGGCTGCTCGCTGGATGAGTTGTTCCAGCAGTGACAGCCAGCTCCAAGTGACTGGATGTATGCACATCCCATTAATTAAGAGAACAGTGTTGTCAGTGGGTGATGGGTATGTGTCAAGTTGCTTGACAAAGAGTGCTAGATGCCATGCTCAGATGCCAGATGAATATCCTGTCACAAGACAAGGAGATGAGCCACACTGGTGGGACCTCCATTGCAAGCATCCCTCTCTGACATGGACCTGGAGCTTCCTTTCCATGAAGGCTTTGCTGGGCTGGATTTCAAATATCTCCATCACTGTCTTAAATTTTTCTGCATTGTCTCAGAAGCAAAATTCACTCCCTGGATCAATGCTGAATACAGATTGCACCCATCCATCTCTTCTTTCTTTGTCCTATTTCTATTTTCCTGTTGATCTCTGCTACCACAAGAAAGTCTGAGATGTGTGCATGATATTACAAAGCTGGAAGATACAGTGACATTTCATCATCCCTCAAGGCATTCTCAGCAATCTGCAAATGTTAAAAAAAAGTGTCACTTTCCAAAATCAGTTAATATTTCAGTTCAGGGTGTGACACATTCACTAAAGGTATAAAGCTAATCGTGATGCGTTTCCAGCATGACTCAATACCCAGGAATTCCCGTGAAAGAGGTGGAGGTTGTGGGACTGTTTACAGTAGGAAAGGTGGCCTGCTGGAGGGGAAGACCAAAAGACAGAAGGTCCCAGCAAGAGGGAAGAAAAGAAAATAAGAATGATAATATTGGAGCAGATCGAAGGTCTCTTTTGCGTACTCCCTCTCTGAAGTGCTAGTAGCAAAAGCACAGAGGAAAGCTTAACAGGACAGTGGTGTCATGCTTACCATGGTTAGCCTGCAGCTTTGAGCTCTTCTGCTTAGGAAATTTTGGAGACTGATGTAACTACATCTCTGTCTCATGGCCTTGGTAGGCTTTATTTCAAATTGCTTTTTGAGCAGACTTGTACTTCCAGCCTTCTCAACACCCTTCAGCACATGCTGTGGCAATGAATTCCACAATTTAAGAACAGCTTGTGAAATATCTCCTTTTAACCTGCCGCATGATTATTTCATTTGATGTCCCTCAGTTCTTGCATTGTGAGGAAGTCAATGATTATTCCTCATTCATTTTCCCTGTGGTGTTCATGTTTAAAATTCATATTTTATTTTTGCATAACTTTTTTGTACATTTTCAGCTTTTACCATATCCTTTTAAACATTGATTAACTAGAACTGCATAAAGTTTTCAAGGCATGAGTGCATTGCAGACTTTAGCAATGACTTACTGTTGTTTACTATTCTATTTTCTACTCTTTTCTAACTAGCTTTTAGCCTTCTATTTTCCTTTTTCATGGGTTTCATGTTTCCAGGAATAACCCAGAAAAAAAACCCTATTTGTTTTTCATGAGTAATCATTGCTGATTAGAACATAATGAGATGCAGAACTTCAGAACCGGACTGCTTTAATGTAAAAATAGTGACAAAAATGTCAAAAAGGAAACAAGGATTCATAAGCTTATATGAAGATAAACAATACAGACCTTTATTTCCTCCTCAGCCCATCTCCAGAAAGAACAGGTAGCTGGATGAGGGAAGCCATAGAGAAGCAAATTGCGCTGAGTTGGCTGGCATGCGGACCATCCAACCTCTCTTTCCACATTTGGATGAAGTAGACTTTATCAATGAGGAATAACAGGATTTAGTGTAATTCCTGATGAGAACAGAAAATAGAATCATATAACCATAGAATAGTTAGGGTTGGAAAGGATGTTAAGATCATCAAGTTCCAACCCCCCTGACATGGGCAGGGATACCTCACACAAAACCATGCCACACAAAGCTATGTCCAGGCTGGACTTGAGCACCACCAGGGATGGAGCATTCACAACTTCCCTGGGCAACCCATTCCAGTGCCTCACCACCCTTACAGTAA
>JAOEHY010023667.1:0-47573 GCA_025447955.1 Psilopsiagon aurifrons | reverse complement strand
GCAGGCCACAGGAAAAGATGGGGGTAAATGAGCAAGTGGCTGTGTAGTTCCGAGTTACCGAAGTGGCTGCTGTGTAGTTCCGAGTTACCGGCAGGGCTTAAACTGGCAAAGCAACACCAGTTAAGATAATGGTGGGTGGCAAGATGATGGTTTATTATCATCCTGTTGTTGTACTTGACAGCTTTACTCTCCATGTAACTACTTTTTCTGCATTTCTGCGCATTATGTACATGGTAAGACACCATTTTATCTCCTCAACACAACAAAATGTTGTCCAGATTGTTCAGGCAAACCAAACAAAAATACTGGCAAAGTGGAGCTCTCACATGCATTAACTTGGGAAGATTCAATGCATTTCCACTGGTCTCTCAAGAAATAAAAAAATCCTTTCTCTCTTTGTCTAAAGATATGCCAAATGACAAGTTGAAGTGGTTCAAATCCTGGCAGAGCTCTTACATGGCTATTTCAAGTTACAGGAAAGATCAGAATAGTTACAGAAGAACTTGTAATTTGAAGCCTGTTTCAAGGTATTGCAGCATAAATTTTCAGTTTGAACAACCTTAACAATGGCCTTTAAATATAATCAATAGTTAGAAACAGTGGCAGAGAAGTGCTGGCCAGCCAGCCATGTCCTGTATGCTGAGCTGTTCATTTACTGCACTAAAAAAAATTCAAGTAAATGCCTATTAGCCAAGTATTTCAAGGAGCATGTAGTCTGTTATCTCCAGTTGGGGAAAAAACATTTGTGCTTGCAGAAGTTTGAGAAAAGTACCACGAAATACGCAAAGCCAGAAAATATCAAATTACAATCTGTATCACAATACAATATACCTTACAGTTTCATGAAGTGTTAGTTTACTGATACACTTTCTGGACAAAACATTAGTGGTGTGATGGGGGTGGAGGTAGAGAGGGATGAGAGTGTTGGTGTCTGTCTCTCCATTGCTCTCCACTCCAAACAATCACACTAGTGGGCTGGGGACCCAGCCCTTGGAAACAGTTTCTCCCAATGGAGATGCTCCTAGAACCCTTACACTGCCTAGTCTTATGTGTGGCAGCACAGTACAGGGCTCAAGAGTTAAGACTATTGTTACTTAAAAATTTAAGTATTTTTACACACCTGCACATTTTCGTATATGACTCATCATTTGTGTCTTTACAACACATTCCTGTATTCACTGGCCTTCAGTCAATTACTGTTTATTGGCAATTCATAAAGATATATGACACTGTGAACTGAAGTCCGTTACAACCTCCAAACTCCATTCCTCCTGTAAATCAGTTCACAGAAGCATCTAACAGACTTTTTACACAGGCATCTCCAATGGGAAAAAGCAAAGGAGAGCAAGTAAGTCTAAGCAACTTGTCCAAGATTATAGATCAAATATGTAGTCTGAATTTTCAAGACACTCTTACCGATCACAAGCTTATTCAACTGAATGCCATGCAAAAGCATGCCAGATCTTGCTCCCTGCACCTTCATCAGCCACAAACTTGGCCCATCTGATACCTATCCCATTCATATCTCTAAACTGAGAGAAAAAAAAATAAATACATATGTTTTTCAGTAATGTTCCTTTACAACTACTGGTTTCAACTGCCTGACGAATGAGACTACAGTAAAAGACACCTCAACATTTCCAAGTTATTTTTAGAATCAACATTTTTGATAATCCAGTTATAAGCTCATTCCTACTTTTCAAGGACAAGAACCTCACCTGTCCTGATGTCAACCTCAGTTGCAAGTTTTGATTAACACTGTGTTTATACACTCTAGATGTTCAGGAAGCCCATGTCATGTCTGCTTGCAGCAGACCAACAATAAAAGCAATACAGCAGTTTGCAGGCATAAAGAATAATTGCCATTGGCTGTTCTATGTATCTCCTGTACCATTTCCAATGCCTGCCTAACTTAATCACCCAACAAAAAAACCCTCAGCTGACACAACAGGCCCTTCAGTTGGCATCGCAGAACATCAGCTGCTCAGGGGCCTGGAGGCTGTTTCTTGCCAATTTTGCAGCTTGGTCTGGTGGGTAAGAGCTACAGGTGGCAATCAGGTTACTAACTCCAATGCCAGATTGTATTTTTACTTGCCACATGACTAAGCAACATTTACTCCTTTCAGTTTTGTCCTCCTATTCTATACCTATTTACAATATAAATTCAATTAGGCAAGGACTGCCTCCCTCTGAATGGCTGCAGCACTCGGAAGTCTCACCTATAGATGCACCCCTTGCCCTGCAATGCAGCTTTGAGAAGAGCTGTGCTTTCCACAACCAGACTTCCATCTACTCATATATAATCCATATACATATGTCAAAACCGTACCACACATATATGTTTTTCATTGAATTAAATCTCATACAGCTTTTGAAAATAGTTCCATAATATTCTATGGACTTCAAGTGATTTTAATAGCATCTTTCTCAAGGTTCATGATCCCTTCACACCAACATCCCCTTCCAGTGAGTGGCTCTAATGCAGTATAACCACCTTCCATTAATCTTATCATAGATTTAACCTTTTCTTTCATTTGTCTACCAAGAGTGCAAGGACATGACTACAACAGTCTTGCAGTGTGCAGTGCCACCTGATTGCATCTGCGTGTACTCAAAACACCAAACAAGTGATTTCTACATATACATATGTATGTATGTACAGCTGTACCTTCACCCAGTACTACTGGATGGTCAGCAATGCTCTGACCAAGCCCAGCAGGGTAAGGATCTACACTAATCTTCCGCAGCTTGAAAAATTAGAAAAGAGAAGAAATCGGAGGAGCCTTGGGAAAGAGTCTAAGAGTCTCTGAAGGGCTCAAAAATCATATCTCCCTCTTCAATCCTTAGGGAAAAGGTTTTATGCTTGTTGAACTTCCAAAAGGTCCATACCATACCTAAAATATTATTTAAGAGCAAAAGGACTATCTTCTGACTCGTGCCATCAGAGGGTTTTTGCCAGTGCATTCTGGGCTTTGAACGAAACAACACAAAAAGACCATGGTCGTCCTTTCAAGATGTGAAACTACAGTTACCGGCAATAGACCAGGTGCTTCAAACACTTAAAACATTAAAATAGTTAAAAGCATTCAGATATTTTTCAGTTGCCTTCCTTATGCCAGGGAAATAGTCAATTCAGTGACATTTTTACAGGCAGAACACTGTCTTGATTTTTACTGCCCAGCATCCAGTACCAACCACAGAACTCTGTTTATGGTACATACGATATTTCTGTTTAGCATGTGATTAGCATCACCCATAGTCTTTGGGTGATGGAACACAAATATTCTATGCTAAAAACTTCAGTGTTACCAAACTCTTAATTCAAGAGCTGATTATACCATTTCTAGTGTTTACATAACATTCTACTGCTGAAATAAGCATTTTGTATAAATCCAGAATAGATTGTTTGGCTTTGTCTACAAAATAGTCAAGTGTAAACTTCCTGGTAAGAGCTCATTGATGTATGTGTGTGTATGACCTGTATTCAAGAGGGCCACATACAAGTGCATCCTATAGAGATTTTTTGAAGGTTTTTTTTAGTTTACTTAATGGCATTCTGTACTTCATGTGCACAGTTACCTGCCAACACAGTACCATTAATGCAAATATCTATTTATAGCCTCACAGGACTTCAGATTGAGAATAAGGATTTAAAAATATATTGCATTTTCTCTTATTAAAAGACAAGTAAAGAAATTGAACACAAAACCTTAAAGAAACTGAACATAAAACCTTAACTTTGTATTAGGGTTTGCCAGTACAGCTGCTAATGATTTAAGTTCTTTGAAGCTTCTGACACAAAGCATAAGAGGAAAACTGGACTTTCAAATAAGTCAGCCAACTTGAAGTTTACATGCAAAAATTTGATTGTTGAGAATGGAGAAGTTACATTTGGCCTTTTAGGAACAAAGGGGAGGACAGGATATTAGCATCCTCTGCAGAGTGACTGAAGACTAACATTCACACGAACCACAAAGTAAAGCATTCAGTAATCTTCCTAAGAAAATAAAGATAGTTTGGCAGTGCAATAGTCCTCAGAGAAATGCCAGGACAGAAACCTCTGTTGTCTTTGTTGATTTAGCAACTGATGTGTTCAATACCTTCATTTTCTGTAAAAAAACAGCATAAACTTGTGTTCCAGCATCCTCTATGTTGGAAAGAAGACACTTGAAGCATGCCAACAAAACTATGGCAAGCTAACTTCAACTCACAAGTACCATCGTTATGCCATTTTATGCCCCTCACAGAGGACAGAGCTATGTATTAAGCAGGGATAGCTCCTGAATACAAAGAACAGGTACCACCAATCAACAGAGGCTCTCTGCATGCACAGCTGTGAACTGTATTAGACACTTTTCTCACACGCTTGTTGCCTCTCTTCACTGTTGACCCACAGTAACGCACCTCAGTGTGAAACAGTACCCACTCACCCTGAAGGCTCTGCTCTGGCCACAGGCTTTCATTGCCTACACCTGTAAAACCACCACAGCATATCCATTTACACTGGCTCTGCTCCAGTGTTTGCTAAGTCAGCAACTCTTGATCTGACAAGACACAGCTGCTTCAAAACAGGCAGACCCTACATGTGGATCTCCTTTTGCATAGAAATGGACCTAAAAATTTGAGCTTCTTTCAGACATTGTTAGAGCAAATGCAAATAATCAGAGGTGAAACAGCTTACATTTTTTTTTAAATTACTAGAAGCATAAGAACCCAGCCAGGTTCACATTCCATTTTTCACTCTGAAAATTGAGATTAGTCACCAGGGGCAGGAAAAACTGAGCAAAACCTTCTAAGTGTGTCCCGGGTTCAGCTGTAGCAGTTACTTTTCTCCTTTTAGTAGCTGGTACAGTGTAGGGAAAAATAACTGTTAGATCTGAATCCAGGGCAAAGTGCCAGGGCTCTGGCTGGTAGATCAGATATATACTTGCTCCCGCTTTATGAATGAGGACCATGCAGTCTCTATCCTACTTAAGCAATCTCGAGAGGCCATCTGCTTCCTTGGATCCATAGGCTTGCCAGGGTAAAGGCACGGAGATGCCAATGGGATGCCCCGAGTGACAATGCGACGGACTGCACCAACCTGCACCCCGTATGTTTAAATCCAAAACAGATACAAGCGTTAACCGCGACTCTGAACTGCGGATGAGGCTTCACCTGAACCGGCAGCCGCCCCGGGATGAGCCGGGGGAAGAACAAGGAGGGGGACGGAAGACACAAAGCGCTCCGGGCAGGGAGCGAGCGAGCAGCGAGGACACCCGAGCCCCGCGGTTCCTCCGCCTGCCGCCCCTCCAGGCTGCTGGGCCACTGGGCCGCTGCCCCGGAGTCCCCCGGGCCGAGCCGAGCCGCGGGCGCGCAGAGCTCCCCTGGCCGCCGTGAGGAGACGGCTCCGCTCCGAGCCTCCCGGCCGCTGTCCCGCAGCCCCTTTCCCTCCTTCCCCTTCCTACCCTGGTACTCCTGGCTGGGACGGACGCCCAGGACAAGCAGCGCGGCGAGGCGGAGCCAGCAGCTCCCCATGCTGCGCGGAGACGGCCCTTCCCGGCTGGGGGCTGCGCAGCAAAAGGGCACGCAGAGCGGGACCGCTATGGAGACATGCTTCCAGCGAGGTCCCGGGCTCCTTCTAACGCTCCCTGCTCCTTCTGACGTCCCGCCCCGCCTCGCCCCGCCTCTAATCCCGGACTGCCGGGCCCGAGAAGGGGCTCGGGCTTTTGGGAGCCTCCGAGGCTTGCAGGGGACGAGCCAGTTTCGGCTGCCCCCTCTCGCCCGTACTGACGCTGAAGCTCCCCAGGAGCGGGGCCGCGCTGGTGGGATAAGGCCATGGTCGCCTCGATGCCTCCTCCGGCAGCGTGGGACCCCCGGGCGGCAGCGGCTGCCTGTGCAGGCCTGGAGGTTCTGCAGGAAGCCCAAACCCTCAGCAATTTGCAGATGGCAGGCCTTAAATGCTCAGAAATCATATTTGAGATCCTCAAGTCATGAGACGGAGGAAAAAAAAGCTTGAATTAGTATTCCCCATTAACTTTTTGAGCTGCTAGGGTGTTGCAGGGTCACATTTTCATGCTTTCTGCCATAACCACAAAGACTAGAGGCTTTTTTTTTCTGCTTTCCAGATGAAAGCAAATTCCCCAATCACTCCCATCCTGTGGAAGCAAGGGCTTGAAGCAGCACATCACGTGTTCCAATGCTTTTGATTAAAATTTGAGATCTGCCAACCCTGCAGCTTGAATGCAGCTAGAGTCATAGAATCATAGAATGGTTAGGGTTGGAAAAGACCTTAAGAACATCTAGTGCCAACCCGCCTGCATGGGCAGGGACACCTCACATTAAACCATGTCATCTAAGGCTATGTCCAAGATGACCTTGAACACTGCCACGGATGGAGCATTCATCACTTCTCTGGGCAACCTTTTCCAGTGCCTCACCACCCTCACAGTCAAGAACTTCTTTGCTATATCTAACCTGAACCTTCCCTGTGTAAGTTTAAACCCATTTCCCCTTGGATATGGTTGGTTGGGTTTTTGCCTTTCCACCTTTAGAGGTGACATCTAGTGAGCACTATGAACTGATGAAGGAGCAGGAAAGCACTGGCCCTAGTGTGTTTCATGTAAACGGTTTGCATACTGGGGCAGTAAGGGGGAGAGATCTCATGGGAGTTCCTAGGGTCCCACCTGTGCGCTGTGCTGTTTGCAGCAAAGCACAAATGGGAAGATACTGTCAAGTGAGTAAAGGAATATTTCTTTAAGCATTTTCACCAATTTTCACAGGGAGCATACTCATCTCATGGGGAAATGCTGGTCTGGAAACAGAAGGGGTGCCAGTTTTGCCAGCCTTTGTGGCTGACTGTACCAAAGTAGCCTGAGAAAGAAATGGGATCTTGTTGGTAATTAGAATAAAAAGCTGTGTGGATGCTGTGTTTGGGAGCTTTCTCCAAAACATTTTCTTCCCATCAGAGTTATTGTTCGGTGGAGAGTGCACCTGAAGTCTACTTCCCCACTGAAATCCACTATGTTCTGTGTCAAAGTCTGAAACGCACAGGGGGGTGAGTGCACCTCCTGTACTCAGGGGCCAGGCAATGAGCTTCTCTTGGGCAAAATACCTGATGGGTATGGGTGGGCTCTGGGTCCTCAGCACCAGTTCTTCTCCATGTTGATCACACTCTGCTCAGTGCAGATGCAGCTTCAATGCTCATTTTGATTACCTTGTTTTCAACCACCACAACAAAAAATAATCAAAAAGATAGTTGCAGTTTACAGCCTAAGGAAAGGTTAGATTTTCGTGGGAGGAGAGATGGCTGACATTACTCTGTTTGAAAGTAGAAAATAAGGAAAAAAGAGTGCCTTAGGCTATTATTTTTGGCACAGATATCACAGAAAAGATTAAAGTAGAAAGTCAGAAGTCTGTAATAAACAGTGATGATCTCTGTAGATTATCGGTGCTGCAAGGGTTTGGCAAAAGTTCAGTACTCAAATATGATGGAACAACAGAGGTACTTGAAGCAGACCTCAATGGGTCAGGTATCTCTTATTTTCTCTTTGTGTATGTCCTTTCAGTTGCCCATTTCCAAAACGCTGGCCTTCATTTAGATAGTCTTGCTAAGAATGTAAGTTCTACACTAGTATGATAGCACTGTAAAAGAAGCCAGTGCCACCAGAAGTCTTATTGCAGCTGCAACTTCTTCATCCGCTGCCCCAATACCATCTAACTGTAAGGTATCACAACCTCCCTCCTAGGGAGCCTTTTCTAGCCATTTAAAATTGCACTGGCACAGTACAGAAACCTGGTGATGGTGACAAATCTTCCTCATCTGGTTAGCCTCTTGGTGCGGAAAGCAGTTGTCAGCAGTAGCTGCTATCAGGTAATTCCTGCTGTGGTGTCCAAATCAGTACAGGCATGCATCCCATTTGATTCATGGTAATCAACAAGTTTTTCAACTGTTTTTTTGTTGCTTCTGATTGCACAGGCACAATTTCATTCAAAGAGCTTAACCATGGGTGCTTCCAGGCTTTTTTTAAGGTGTCTTGGCTGTGGACTGCATGGGTTTCTGCAAAGCTTACTATGTGCCTTGTATAGGAGCCCATCTGGGATGCTGGCTGTCCTCCAGCATCCAACTCTTGGAGTGTTCTAGCTGCCCTGAGAAAGGCAAGAGATTGAAGAGTTAACACAGTCTACAAGTTACAGCTCAGATTTCGATGCAAGTGCTAGCATAACTAGCAGTGTAAATGTGTCCTTCATGGGCTGATTGAAATTAGCCTTGCAAACGTGCCAGTACTGAGTTGTGCATTCATTCAGATGCAAGCTAGCCCTGGAGTTTTTCTGGGCAATGTAACCCTTATTCTACGTTTTTGTTGGAATGACAGCTGTGTGAAATCACCCAAAAGATTGGCGCTTGAAAGACATGTTCAGGGTATCTTCAAAAAACCTTTCTGAATTTGCAATACAGGTTAGATTTTTGTAGTTTTGTTAAGGGACCTTTCTAGAGGAGAAAGCATTTGGAACTAGGAATATATTAAACAAGTGTCAACTTTATTGAATTTGAAAGCATAGTCCTGGTCATTTTTTCCTCACAGTTCAGCTTTCAATTTTCACAGAAAAAAATCCAAATATTTAAGCTTGTGGTTATTTGGAGTTCCAGGCACTACTGGCATTACACAAGAAATAACCAGTGTGCTCCTCAAGGAAGATTCGGGTTCTAACTGTTCTAACTGGAGGTAAATGGTAACTTTCAAAACTGAAATGAAGCAACAGTACAGGAGGAAAAGTGTGTAAGAATGTCTCAGTTGAATAAACAGTAAGACCCAAAGCACAGTTAAGTGCTCTTGGAGACTTAAAGACATATTCTTATTATGCTAAGAAGTTAATTTAAGCATGCAATTTCTCTTCCGTGCTTTTTTTAATAGCAGTTCAGAAGTATAAGTTTATTACTCTGTACCAGAATAGCTGTAACTTAACTACACTTACTGTGATAATAAAACCACAGCTTTTGATGGCAAGGATAAATTCATTAAAGTACAATTTTTAATTACATGTACCAAGCTAATAGTTTTTCTCAACATAGTCAAAGAATAATAAGGAAACAAAATACCCCAACAACCCAGCTGTGTGTAATTAAGTTTTGGAAGCCCCAACTAAGATCTGATTAGTCAGGATGAGAAGATGACAAGCTGGTAGCCCAATCCGAACTACACAGTGTTTTTAGCTCACTGAATATTCTTACTCAGAAAATATTAATAATATTATTAATAATAATATGCAATTCTCCTGTACAATTCTTACAATTCTTTACATTTATGGATTACTTTCTTATGATGCTTAGTGACAGCAACAGTTACACTTACTTGTTGCTCAATGTTTGCTGTTGTTGGGCCTTCCTTCCAACTGTTCGTATCTGCCAGCTCCTAGGGCAAATATTTTCTCTCTGTATGTCAGCCTGTTGTGTATGAACTTTGCTAGGATGCTGGTCCCTGTCAGCATCCCACTCTGGGGGCTTTCTTGGTGCTTGCAGGCTGCTGGGGTGCACGCCAGTGTTGGGGTGTTTCTGTAGCTTTGACAAAGAGTCCAGGAGAGGAAGAGTGAAATGGAAGCTAAGATAAAGATTGACCTCTGGAAGGCAAGAGGAGCTCCAATGTGGCACTGCTGTGGGGAGGAACTGGAGGTGCTGAGAGGGAAGAAGGCAAAAAAAGTCAGAGGAAAACAGTCGGAAAGAGGCACACAGATGTGTGTCACATAGAGCACTGTCTGGGGAATGATAGACCAAACTCCTCAGCCTTACCATGCTGCCCCTGTCAGCACATGCCTAGGAAACCCCACTGGCACCACATGTGCTTCAGTGCACAGAGAGTAGACACTTCACTCAGAACGATTTTCAAGAGGCATCTCCACTGCAGGTAGCATGCCTGTCAAAGAGACTTTGATCATTTTGCATTTTTAAGTGATATGTTCATTTTTTCTAATAGAAAAAGCTGGTTTTCCTAAGTGGACAGCAAAGTAAGAAACACTAGAGGCTCACCTACAAGAAGGTATCACTGGGTGAAAATGCCAGAAGGATGCAGGCCAATTGAAATTCTCACTCTATGAGCTTAAATAGCAGAGATAATGATCAACTAGTTTCTTGTGAAAAATAACGATCTTAAGTTATATCCTACATATTTTTATTTTTTTTTTTTTTGTCACAGCTAAACCTTAATGGCACACTCCTTGACAAAAATACGACAGAATATATTGCCCTGGCTGTAAAAATAATGTATTTTAGGGAAATGAAAGGTTCTTTAGGGCAGCACTCTCTGTGTGCTCCCTGCTGCAGTGGCCTGAAGAAGTTTCCTTGGGTCTTTCCAGTTAATGACGGGCTCATGCCCTCCCTTCCAGCAGTAGCATAAAGGATATAGCTTGACTTTCATTCAATTTCTCCACTACCAAAAACCTTGCTTTGGTAAATGTCACCATGAAAGTGTGGTTCAGGCACATATACATCGTACACATATGTAGCAATGTATGCTCTTCAAGAGCACTAGTTGTCTTTTCTGCCTCCTGTCTGGCCATGGGGTGCATGTGTCATGCTCACAGAGAGTCTTATAGGCAGACAGCCAATCAGAATTTTTTGGGAGAAAGACAATATTGCATTCTTAATTAAATATAGACTGATGCATAAGTATGTGCTATATCTACAGATACACAGTTTAATGTTTAATAGATGAAGAACAATAAGCGAAGAACAATACTTCCGTATTTTTATTTTAAAGCTGTTACTATCTCTTAAAATTGTTACTATCTCATCAGCTTTTGATGAGTGATTGGAAACAGCTGTGTCTAAACTGTCTCCACGTCAAATGAGAATAGTCTTGAAAATTCAAGATTTCTTTGTGTACAAATAGAAGGACAGTTTAGCCAGATTTAGATTTTGCAGTGCTTTTGTTGAGCCATTACCATCTGGTCCTGAAAAAGAGACTGGTAATTATATAGCATGATTAAAAACTAAGTCCAAAGACAAGCTTTGGAAAGCAAAGAGGTGTTAAGTTTGAGACCTCATCGCTATGAGATACTGAGCAAGGCAGACCTACTACCAAAGCATGAATGACTCCAATTCTCACTGACAGCTGTTTCATCACACTTAACCTGGATACTACTTGTATTCTTAGAAGAATTTAGACATAGAAGGGTGTAAAAATGTTGTAAGCCCCCTGAATAGTGAATAGTGTAAATAATGTAGCTCTTAAAAACAGTCCAAGGGATTTTAGAAATAGTTTATTTATATTTTAAAGAGAGAAAATAGTCTAAGGATGCAGTAATGGTTATAATTTTCCTGTATACAACATTTGGGCATTTTAAAATATGCTCAATATTGGATTTTAGTATCTAACTCAAATACATTTCCTTTCTACTTCTAATTCCAATATTTTGGGTATTTTTTTAACATTTATTTTTCTATTTTATTAAGCATCCATGATGCTGGGTACATGTCATAAATCTGAGTAAAGTGTTACTTCATCACCCTGGGGGTATTAGGTACGGAGAGTAACAATGGTAGTATTGGTAGTGGTAGTCTAACTATGCTGCTTTAAGAACCACTTCTTTGTGGGTTGACAAGGAGCCTGGCCAGCAATTTCAACAGAGTCGAGTATAAAATGGTCTTTATGTGCCAGAAAGCATTTCTGATATACTCAGTCTATGTCAAAAGTGCTTTATGTCAGAAGTCAGTTGTCAGAAGCTGGGTAAGTTCATGTCTTATTCATGAATGCATTTTAAGTGAACCCGTACTTAGTTTATCAATAGTCATGAATGATTAGCTTGTGCATACATGATTATCAGGATTTACAGTGGTTCATCATTATATAAATTAATTCAATTTACTTCAACTACCCTTATTATCAACAGCATGACTTAAAATATTCCCCAGGAACAAAGACTGGATGTAGTTTGTATATTATACAACTATTTCCTGGAAGAAAAAGGAAAAAGTTGAAAAGCTCGTTTGATATATTATCATCATCATCTTTGGATATACAAAATACTGTCTAAACACATGTTCTCTCCTTCAGTCACCTCAAGCTTGCATAGGAACAGTAGCTGCATAAATGCATTCTGTGCTTCCAGGAATCAGTAAACATGAATATATAAATATATGGATGAAACGGAAATTTTAGTAGTTCAGGTACATGTGATCATATACCCATGCATATGTACATAAGTATGTATCTTCCTATATAAATACATACATGCCAGTGCATATGTATACATCTATGTATGCAAGATGCACTAATACAACTTTTTTTAGAACATGTATGCCTTGATTTACAATTCTGTATCAAAAGTGACCACTGAACATCTGTGTACACACTGAGAGATAAATGAGGAATTGTATTTGTTTTTTTACAAATACACGTAGTCTAAAACTTTAAAAATACACTACATAGACAAGGTACCAAAGTGATTCAGCTCCCAAAGCAATATGTCAGAAAACATACAGTGTTCAGAGAATTTTGAATCAGAACACTGGATACAGAATGAGGATCTTGTACTGCTTTTCAGGGGCCAGAGGAGAAAATGCTCTGGCTCCAGAAATTTCGAAGGACACAAACTCCACCTTGTGGTAGGTTTGATGGTGAAAGTTTAGAAAACCAGCAATTCTAAAGCAGGATCTCAGTTGTATGACAGGGCAGTGAAATCCAGACATAAAGATTAAAGTTGATACAGTTATCTTTGGGAAAGTTAAAAAAAAAAAAACCCACAGAAAAATTAACTCTAAATCTTTCTACAACATTTTGATACTCACCAGTTTATGAAAGCCTTACAATAATAAAAACTCCTTATATTTTCATCATAAGGATGGTGAACTCGTTAAAAAAAAGACACCTTTAAATTCATGCACATGTACATACAACTTGTTTCACTTGTTTGTTTTTATTATCAAGGAAGAAATATAAAAAAAGATGAGCTTTTTCCTGCTCTTTCTTAAGCTAAGTGTATCAACAAGAGAAATGTACAAGTCCCTGAAACTGCTTTGATGTGCAGCTGTTTAGAATCCAGTACATGAACCTCTGCAGCATTAGAATTTAGGGTAATTCCCACTTTAAAGTCATATTTTTCACTAATTAAGTTCACATTTAAAAAGAAAATGGAATTTGTGCTTATGGTAACAATTTCGGCGACTGATCTCCCCTTAAAAAATAATTAAAGCTTGGTTAAAGGAATAAGGACATTATTTACTCTATCTGTTTTTCCACTTCTTTACTATTCACAGCAGTATCCAAGTAGAACAGAAACCACATGTGTATTCAGGAAAACACGAAAATATGTAAATATAATGCACATTGGCAGAAAAAACCCAGCTCATGTAAGTTCACTGCGGAACTTGAGAGTAGCTTGAATAAAAATAACAGAAACCAAAGGATCTTAATTAACTATGGCAAAGGATGACCCAAGCATCCAGGTTTTTAGCGCAATGCTTACTGCAGCACAGAGGATGCCTGTGAAAGAATCTAGGCACCTGCCACATTTGTAGGGACAAAGCTTTCAGCTGAAACATCTTCAAGGTCAAAACCAACTCCAGACAGTTCTGACTAGATTATATACAATTTAAGCAGCTCTGAAACTAGGAAAAAATAATGATCCAAACGTGAAATACGGCCAAAGGCATGTTAAAATACATTCATACATCAGTGAACTTAAATACCATTTTCCTAGGTTTTCTACAAAGATCATCTGTCCCTTGTAAGGTATTCTGAAAAGTACTCTGTTTAAAAATAATTATTTATTTTATATTTATGCTAGAGCCTGTGTATATTCATAAAAAAAATAAACATATCTTAGTAAGGGGCAAATACAGACCCTGGATCAGATTCATCACTGTAAAAGTTATATTTCTTACTCGGACTGAGTTTTCAGAAATCACATTTCATTCAGAGGGAATGCTAGTAATTAGAAAAGGTGGTTTGTCACTTCTGCTTCTTGGCTAATTAAAACCTTCAAACATTCTGCTCATCCATACCAACAATGGGATTCACTACTCCTGCTGCTCAGTCTCCATGTGAAGAAAAGCCAGGCTGCCTGAGAAAAACATGAACTTTTAGCTCATAATGATCTGTTTGTTGTACCAATGTATTCCATAATAATTCTGGTTACATTATTTTCCTGTAAGAAAAGCTTCACTAGAGACGCATTAAGATACGCAGGTTGAAAGAATATTGGATTAGGATCCAACTGAAAAAACAGTGAGGATGTCCATATTTTATGTGGCCTGATTCTGTGAAGAGGGTCCCATCAGCTCATGCCAATTTCAGCAGGAGGAAAGGTGTTGAGCACCTCTCACAAATGAAAATTTTCTTCAAGTCCCAGTTTGGCAGGATATTTACTTACATACTTACACTACTCTTGGGTACCACTTCCAATTGAACTGCTCCCATACATGAAATTAGGCGCATATGAAAGTAGATTTCTCAATAATGGCCTATCAGTTAACTTGAATGTTTTATTGCTATGTTTTCTAAGTTGAAACAGAAAGAGGCATATGTATGTCTACAATTTTACTAGAGTATCATTGAAAGTGGTACTCTGTAGACTGAAGAGGAATAAAATTATTTAGCAAAACCCATGAAATGCCTGTATTCAACTTTTCAAATAAAAAAATATATTTAACTTTGCAACACTAACAGTTAAGGCCACAGAACTCCAGCAAGCTGTTTATAAGCCTATCAATTGCAACGACTGAAATTACCAACAAATACAAAGAAAATTGCCTGCATGTTTAAAACCACAGCAATCAAATTGATCAAAAAAGCAACCATCAACATCTCTAGGGAGTCATAATTGTTTTCAAGTACAAACTGCATTATGTGGTTTAAGATTGTCAAATTTTCACATACTATAACAGTGTTAGAGCAATATACAAGTAGAAGATTTCATCCTTCCATCCTGGTTAGTCACAGTTTCCCTGGAATTCCGCAATGTATGATTCTGGTTTTCATCTTTACTGTCTTCACCACCTATGTTGTCCTTTTCTTTTTCTTCATTCTGTAACGGCTTTCCAGATTCATTTTCCTTTTTGCTACTTACATTCTTCTGGCCTTTCAGTGCCCTTCGCTTAAAGAGGGAAAACTGAAGTAAAAAACAGATAAATAATTTGTCCAAAACAACTATGAAATGCAAAGTTAAAAAAAAACCCAAAGCAACCCACAAAGCATTTTGTATACACCAAGGTCAGTTGAGGCCACAAATTTATCCTTGGTAAAATATTTTCTTCTTTTCGTTTTCCCCAAACAAAATGACTACTTAAAAAATGTTAATGAAAAACATTTTGCTGCAATATTTGAAATGTGTGAAAATAGTAATAGGAATCAGAGGAGTTAAAATGACTGAATTTTGTCAAATTTCATGCTGTATATTTTGTACAAAATACTGCAAGTGGTGCAATCATTTGTGTTTCTCTCAAACAAGTCTGAGGGAAGGTCCAAAAATATAGGCTCAGATCTGCAAAGCCCCAGAGCAGTAAATGCTTAATATGCTTCATTATAAACATGTGTGTAGTCCCATTAAAGTTAATGACAATGTTTTTATGTCCGTGAGACTACACACGTGCTCAAAGTTAATTGGTGGTTAAGGTCTTTACTTAACAGGAAACACAGCAGCCAGTCTCTGCAGCAGCCTTTAGATCCTAAACCTGTAAGAAATTCCATGTAAAGGTATTCCTCAGCATGCATATATATGTATATATATATATGTGTGTGTGTGTATAATCACATTGTTTAAATCTGTGCATATTGGAAATATATACAAGGTCAACTAGCTCAGCTGCTGTCTTCAGAGAGAAATATGGTGGAAAATATGTTTAGATAACATCCCATAGGAATCAAGTTTTTGCCTCATGAAAATCTGATGTGATTAACAACCTGTCTTTTATGGGCATGCTATATATTAACAGGTGCTAATGGGCTTTATCTCATTGGTACTGACAGAACTACTATGATTTATTTTAATAGAGCAATTATTTGGACATTTTTAAGTTATTTTATCACAAAATAAAATCAAATCATAAACAGAAGGAATGGGCTGCTCAGCAACTTAATTGTTTATGCAGATCAGGTAAATTGAAGTATTGCTTCAGCTTGGTAACTGCCCACAGCCTTCTTGGTCACTAGTAGCTAGAAGGAAAAATCAGGCCATATACCTTTGTTCTCTCAACAATTCCTCCAGTTACTCGGTCATCAGCGTTCTCTGAAGAATTATTTACAGTGTGATTGTCACTGCTTTCTTTCTCTACAATATAAATGCTTGTATTAACTTCTGATTCTTGCAAATGAAGAGCAGAAAAAACAGTCCTTCAAATAATTTTTGAAGTAAAAGTCACTAAATAAAACATGGATCCAAAAAAAAAAAAAAAAAAAAGCAGCAATCAGAATATTCAGTTCAATTTGATGCCCAGCCTGACAAGTCAATTTTTATTTTTTTGATTTCTTTTTATAATATCTTTATATTATTCTCCAGGTGCTTTATTTTCAAGAACAGAACACTTATAGTAGTGACATTATGTAAAATGTTTTGACTCGAAACTCATAGTTTCCTCTTGCTGACAAAACAGAGTAACTTGCACACTGATTTTGAAAGTATATTCCAATTTGGAAAATCTGACTTTTAGGGCCGGAGTTATAGTTCAGCATGAATTTTATTCCATAGAAACAATTCTGGGAAAGGAAAAACTTTCCATCTGAGTTGATGTTCCTGCGTTTAAATTTTCCTATAGTCCCTGTACGAATGATATAAAATTAGAACTTCCTATCAAAACTTCCAGATCACTCAGTTATGGAAAAATATTTAAGCATCTATCCTGAGCAAGCTATTTCCACTTCATATTAAAAATAAATGGCATGGCTTCTTCACTACTAGGGCACTGGTCTTTTTTATACCACATCTGTTATTTTATATCAAAAGAACAGTTACAGATTATTCCAGGATTTTTAAAATTGAAGAAGTTTTTTTGTTTTTCATATAGGGCACCCAACTTCATGCTCCCCAGCTTTTCTGAAGGTATACATAGTTCACTCAAACTATCATCAAAACTACAAGCAACATCTAGACTTAAATCTTCACCATCTTTGAACAGTGTTCAGTAATTACATTTCATCTAACAATCTGTTTTTGAACTTAATGAGGAAATGCCAGGAGACAAGAGATAAGAAAGGCTTTTCACAAGTTTCTCAGCTGAAATGAAGAAACATGGCACGTAAAGAAGTTGCTTGACAGATAATACAACTACCATAACTTTGCAACCACAAAACTACTGCAGCTCTCAGTAAAATATAGTCCTGCTAAGAGAAAGTCCTTCTTGTGGACTTCCTCAAATACATAACTGGGAGAAGTATGTTTTTTTTTCAAATCATTAACAATTAGTAATGCGGTTTTGCCTTTCAAATTTCAAGAATTGGTTTACCAACTACTGACAATAACTGCACTGTTCAGTACTTTTATAATAGAGGTGTTTAGAAAAGTTTTATCTTTTTAGAATGTCCACAATGATTCAATTCTTCGGAACTGTATTCTTACCCTGCTGAACGATGGTCTCTTTCTGAGTAGTCTCTTCTGTCTATAGAGAGACAAAACAATGAAATATGTACTTTCAAACTTGCTAAAAAATGAAATGTTTAATTACCAATTCCTATGTATTCCTCCCTCTACCAGAACCACCCCAGACAACAACCTTGCAGTTATATGATAGCTACACATACATTCAAACTAATGTCAGTTATAGAAAGAAATTCTTTCAGACACGAATAACTTAAGAGGAGTAAATGCTTCTACCTTTTCAGTTTCCACTGTGCTATTATTGCTCTTCTCTCCTTCAGGTCTTTTACTATGTTTCTCTTTTTTGTATTTTCTCTCTATTTCTTCCTCTTTCTCCATTCCTGTTTGTCTTTCTTGTACTACTTCTCCTTCTGCTTCTTCTTCTCCTTCTTCTGTTTCTTCTTTCTCTTCTTCCTCCTCCTCATTTTCGTGGTCATCCTCCTTATCCTCCTCCTCCTCCTCCTCATCATCATCTGTCACTTCTTCTCCAGACAAGTTTTGTTCCTTTGACAAAATGGCCAAGACATAGTTTTGAAAGTTGTGCTGCACAACGATATCATGGTCCTCATCTTACACCAGTTCATCACACATTTTAGTTTGACTAAGAACAAGAAAACTCAAATGTTCCAAGAAGTATACAGAGTAAGAACAAACACAGGAGACCTCATTCAAGCTTCGCTAAGTGCAATCAATTTTAAAAAGTAGACCTCCAGTGATTATTAGCAGTGCAGTGACTTTCATGTTTTGCTGGCATGTGCCTCCTTAATGGAAAAGCAATAAAACCAAACTTTTTTCCTTTCTTTTTTTTTAAACAAAATAATTATTTTAAATGTTTGAAATATGCATAACTAACACAATCAGTAAGTAATCCCAACACTGAAAAAAATCATTAAAATCTATTTCCCAAGAAAGTTAATGAAATGATACCAGATACAATGCTCTGATTCATCTGATCCAATGTAACATGTAATTTAAATTTTAATTAGATTCAACCTAGGATAAGACTTCAGTGTAGTAAAATAAAATAGCCAACGGTATTATAAAATATATTTTTAGAAATGCAAATGTTGTTTTGTAAAAATGTGTAGAAAAAGGAACTGATTATATCCTTCCTACTCCATTCAGTCAGACTACCATTACTAATGGCATGTATGTATTTGTAACAGCATGAAATACAATATTTTCAACAGAAATATTCTCCTTTCCATTGCAGTAATATAAAGGCCTAAACCAATTCCAAGATGGACTTCTGATGTCAAATCAACTGAGCCCTTATAACAGTATCAGTGTACATAATTGTATGCAAAGATATACTATGACACCTTTGCATTCTGATGCTTTTCTTCTGTGATTGATTGAAATATAGGTATTGAACCAGTATTTTACATTAAAGAAACCTGAACATCAAAACACTTCTGTTCCACCGCAGCCCATGTCATGATAGGCACAATCTGCATACTCTTTCAAAAGTATGGTAGAGAAACTTGCGTTATTTTGAACATCTTCGAATGCTTGGGTCCAAATGCTGCCTCCTATCTTTTGTCAATTTTTTCCTTTCTCCCATTTTATATTTTTGAATTTTTGCTTGATGTTTTCCATAGTGATTGTTTTCATGGTCATCAGAAGGCAAGTTGCTAGTCAGGAGGCAAACATTAGTTAAAGTTTCTGGAGGTTGGAGCAAAAGGCTGCTTAGCCAAAAATGTTAGAGGGGTGCAAAAGCTTAATAGTTTTTTTGTTTCCTGCCCTGTACTCTACTGGGTGAGTTAACTGAGTGGCGTAATTAGAAGCTTTTTGCTACTTTAAGCACAACTGTATACCTGTAATTAAGAATCACAATGATGCCATCGACATTCAGCTTGTACCACTTTCATTGTTCTCTGTTGCCCCATAGTCCAAAGGCTTGTCTAGTGCCCTTCACAGCTTCAAAGACCAAATTTTTAAACTTAGGATAAAAAGCTTCACTGTGCATACCAGCATGTGCAGCAGAGTTAGCGAGAGCTCTCTGCAGTGTCTAGCATCTGTGCGGAACACGTTCTGACACCTGCTGTGAAACGGGCTAGCAGAAAAGATGAATCCAGCACGTAGTTCAGGCTACACATGAACCACAGGATGATGCCGCAGAGAGAACCTGGGAAACTGAAGGTACCCTGAAGGTATATAATATTGCCAGCTACATATTCCAGCTCCAGAAACGTCAGGAATGAAATGAAAGGAGAAATTGCCAAGTGCCATTGGTAGAAAGTCTCTTCTGTAGCATAACACAATGGTTATCCCAACAATTGGCATTCTTACATATCAAGACATCTGATGAAAAATGAATGGTAAAAACTGAAAATGTTTTCATCTAAACTCCTTTGAAAATGATGTTATTCATCATTGGCATAGTTTATCTGTAGACTTGAATAGTGACAGCATGGGTACATGGCAATATTTAAAACAGAGTGCTTAGAGATAAGACAGGATTTTGTCTTTGTGAAAAAATGTAAAAACCAGCCACTGGCTAAAATACTGACAGTCTTCCAGAGGAGTACCAGACTGACCTGGAATTACTTAGACATTTGTGAGAAAGCCAGAATTTTCTATTTCTGTTCTTTCAAAATTAAAAAGGTCTTTGCAGATGTTTAGCACAGTTATGGCCTATGGAAGGCATTTAACCTAGCCTTTTTACACTGAAGGAAATTTAAGATTAATAGGTCATGTATGCACTCTGTGACATGCATCTACAAAACACTACAAAATATGTAAAGACAGCTAAACGTAAAAGAAGAGTTTAGTCCAGCGCTGAGCTGCTGAAAATGTTTAAGCACTTCATAAGCACATGCAAGTATCTCTAGCTCTGCTTTTATGGAGATAATGGTCAAGCAGTTAACAACAAAAATACTGATGTTCCATATATAGTGTGGGCTATAAAAGGAGTTGGGATTTGATTTCTAAGGGAGGAACTTCTCCGAATTATACGACATATCATGACATATTCACATGAAAATAGTCCCAAAGTCAAACTGATGTGAAAAAAACTTCTTCCAACCCTCACCTTTTCAATTACATAATCCAGTCTCAGAAATGACCTGTACCTAGCCTCATCTCTAGGCACACTTCATCTTCAGCTTTCTATCCACTGACAACTGTTTTCCTCCTCCTCTAAACATTCAAAGCATAATTCAAGAAATGCAGTTTATTTTCTTTCAAAACCATTCCCCCTGCACAGTTAATAAGGTCTCTAATGAGGAACTGCACTCAAATTCTCATTAACTTGGCAGCTCTATCTACTGAAAGTAACCAAGAAGACCAGAACTTGCTGTTTATAACATTTCTTATAACATGGTTATAACATAATTAAAGCATTTTGAAACCATAGACCAATATCCTATAGTAGCTTTATAGAACTTAGAAGACTGATTTTACAGTTCCTATGCCTACAAAAATCACTGCTCCTTTACAGCTGCATAATAGCTGAACTTCTACTGTACTGCTCCAAAGGCTCTGCTTATGGCAAACTCAGACATAAGGTTTGGATCCTACCATAAAGATAGCATTTCCTATTACCTTACATGAAGCTATCTAAATGCAGGAGTTTACAAAGGAGATAGAATCTAAGCTGCCATTGTAGTTATCAGAAATCTTTGGTGGAATTCTTTTGATAAGCACCACTCATGTTCTACAAACCTGAGACATTCTTACATGGGCTTATGTAGACCTGCATCACTCTAGATGCCAACTCACAGTCATGTAGGATACTGCACAACACCTAAGATCACACTAGACGTATTTGTTCAGGTAACTGAGTCATGCTTCTCAAAAACGCTGGTACAGCTGATAGACACTCATTTCACACCAAAGGCATGTACACTGTGTTAAACTTAACAGCTTCCCAGATTGGCCATATTTCCATTTACTGTATTTGCAAATTGACACAGGTGTGTCTGGCTGTCACCTTATATGTTCAGTTTCTAAAATAAACCATTTTGAATAATAACTCTAATAGCACAGCATTATTACTGTCATTTCCACTTGCCCATTTATAAGCATGTTCTGGAGGGTTTTTACCAACGGTAGTGAAAGAGAGTAGAGAATGTCATACTATAGATACCCTTTTACTTTAAAAGACGAATCATCTGGCCATTAAAAATAAACTTCAAAGAATTTGAGTCTACATATTAAGGCAAATATGTGTTAGCTATATGCATATGTGCATGTATATGCGTATATTATATACTATGTTATATGCATATATATATGTATAATCATTGCATTATTCTCTTTCATAATGCTCTAGGAGTTTTATTCTTTGCTCCACTTTAAATTCCCTATTCATAGAAAGATAACGCTGTAAGAATAACTTCAATAGTTTTCCCTCTGAAGTTGAAACACAGAGAAGCTGACTTGGCCAAGGTCACACACAGAAAGTCAAAAACAGTAAAGAACATACAAGTGAAATATTTGAAAGGGTTTTCATTTAAGCCTGAGGTTCCAGTTTCTTCAAGGACAAAAATGTTGTCAATAATATGAAACAACCTTAAACATTTTGTGCCTCTAGTATAACAAATCAGTACAGCAGAACATCAGTCTCGAAAAGATGACCTTGCAGACTTCACAGACTATATAGATAATGTAGAACTGTTTTGCTTGCTTACTTTTTTGCATACATTTACACTGGTTTTCCTGTAAACCCAGACCTTCATAACAAGGCATTCTTACGGAAAAAATTGCTGTAGCCAAGCTTTCGGGGACAAATGACCTTACTTTCTTAAGATTCTGGCAACAGCATTGCCTCACTGGGTTTAGCTTGAGTGTGTCTAACTGTCTTCTGCAGCTGGCTTTTCTTTGGACAGATTAATACAGAATACAGACATTTCTTTCCCAAATGCTCTATAAAAATGTGGTCTTCTATCTACAGGAGAGAAGGAAACAAATTTTACTCTGTTCTATACTGTTGTCTCACCTGGTGTCATGCTCTGGCTGAAAGACAGTCTCACTGAAGACTGGAGACTCATGTCTCATGGCAGACCTTGCTCAAATGACAGCTGTGAACTCGGTTTCTCTATTGCCATAACTATTTCAATGTGGATGCCTCTTACATACTTCATGGAAACTGAGCTCTGGCAGACAGGCTGTTCATAATTAGCCTTTCAGAAGAGAAGGTTTATGGCATCTTTCCAAGCCTCCTCAAGAAGTCAAAATATTTTATGTTTGCCACCACCATTTTATGTTTCTTCAGGAAGAAAATTTCAAAACCACTGATGAGACAAATTTAGTTGCAAATCTTCTAAAAATCTGGTGAAAACTCAGTGATGGAGAGAAATCTGTGATTACTATGTGTACCTCTCAGAAATGGAGAGTTCTGGGATGCTCTGGTTTACAGGAAAGATATTTCTGTTTCTAGTTGCCCTAGAAACTGTTGAAAATTCACAGAGATTATTATAGAGAGCTGAGAATGAGGTAGTTTGCTACATGGTTCTTTCTTGGTGCTGTTCTGCCAAGCAGCCATAAATCAGCAACTGCTTAGCAGAAGTTTTAGTCATATAACAAACAGATTTCTCCCCTTACCTGTCCAGCCCATTATCTTTGGATGCCCCAAAAGCATGTCAGGGTTCTTGTACACACCTATAAAACAACTGAATGGAATACATACCTAGTAGGAGTTTCACTATGAAGAAGATTCTCGGTAGGTGGGTATCAGGTCTAAGGAGCTTAGTCAATGGGCATAATGCTGTCATATGGGATTGAACAATGCTCCCTTTGAGCCCTGGTAAAGGCAATGACAAAGTACATTTCTACAGAAGCATCTTTTTTTTTTTTTTGATGCAGGGCAGAAGGGGAATGGGTAGAACAATGAATCCTTCACTAGCTATCATCTTGTACTCTAAAATACTACTGCACATCAAAGTCACCCCTGAGTTGCCCCTTCTGTGAAAATGCAGTGTTAGCATTTCACTAAAACAACATTTAAAGTAACAATATTAACTATGATTTTACATGCAGATGTGGGAAAAAACAAACACACAAACAAACAAAAAAACCTCTGTCAAACAAAAAAACCTCTGTTTACCCTTTGTGGGTGGGAGATCTGGAAAAACTGCCTGACAGAACTCTTAGTAAAGCAAAGATACATACCTTGTAGCCTCTTACTTGGCAGTCACAGTGAAAGCTTAATATCTTAAAATCCACATAATGCTAGCTATTTGTCATAAGGAATTTGAACTGGGCTTCCATTCTGTAGCTATTAATACAAGAAAAGTTACTAGTTTGGGTACTCTGAACCTTAGAGAAGTATCTTTCACTTTAATGATTACTGAAGAAAGAGCTGCTCAGTTTGATGACAGGCAAAATTCAAAGACATAAGTACTTACATGACAGTATTCAAATGAGAGATTTAACAGCTTATTATTTCAATTTAAGGCAGTCAACAAGCCAAACTAGGCTTTCCTTATGTACTTTAAAGGAGAAAAACAGAAGAGCTCAGCTGAATACACTGAAAAGCATTTTCAGTAAGAAACCAAGCTGGTTACCATCACTTGTCTAAAAGTTAGCATCTAGACTTCCACTAAGTTATATTGATCTCTTAATTGTACAATTCCATGTCAAGCACACTTGATGTGGATTACCTTATACTTGAAACAGACCCTTAGTGCTTCTGTCATGTAAGAATCCTGGAATACCAATGCAATGCTGAACTTGTAATTTCAGGCACACGGTGCAGAAACAATTGGAAATAATTTTTATGTTGTGCATGGGTTTCTGTTGCTACAGGTCAAGTAACAATTGAACTTTAAAGATACTTATGCCTTCTTGTAAATATGACAGAAGAAAATGTTTTTAAGTAGTAGATGCCCACAGCGATATAATGATTACCCTGAATATGTGATGCCTAATTACCACAATAGTACCTGTTGTATTTCAGTCGCATCCTCCAACAGGATGGTGTCACTCTGACAAAAATGGAATGAAGTAGTGAATACACAGCTTTAAATAACATCACTGGAAACTGATAAAGCAAAGTTATTTTTGGTTGGTTTTTTTTTTTTTCCTAAGTCTTTTTCTGCCAATACTTTGCCACGCAATATATTTTATTTACTAAAAGCCAAACACAAGCACCTACAAGTTCCCACAGATCTGTGTGCTTTTGGCACAGGCAAATACTCTGCATCAAGAGTACTATTCTAATTATATCTATTAATCAAAACTTTAGATGTCATTCTGAGATAATACACTGACATTTATTACACAGTAGCAGAAAGTCCTGGTTTTGATAGCATTAAAGATTATTTCAGTTGGCTCTGGTGTAATTATTCTGTAATAGCAGGTACACCTTGGAGAAAAGTCGATGTCTGCATTCTGGTTTGAGTGAAAATAACAACTTAAAAATATATAAAATTTTAATGTAAAACTATATCCTAAAGAAGACAGTATTTGTACTTTCAGATTTGTTTTAGGTTTTGACTATTCACTACAAAACCAATATAGAGTTGTGGAAAGGATTCTCTTTCTCTAGCAATTCACAACAGTTTTTTTTATTTTACCCCCACGATAAATCAACATCTGTAATAGCTCAGATGTACTACAGCTTTCATATGCAAAGCTGTTATCTTCTACTAAAAGTTTGCTTTCTTTGGAGGACAAATAAATAATATCAATTTCCAGAATGAAAGGGGAAAAAAATCCTCTATCAAACTAGAAAGAATTTTTAAGGTATTTTTTGAAGAATCATAAAACAAGTTGGAGACTATTTACGTCAACTGTAATTTCTTACAAGCTATTTTACATAGTAACATAAATATTATTTGATATTCAGTCACTTGGAAGTAGAGTGCAAAAATAGCTCCTGAGTATTTAAGCAAAAGAGATGAAACATAATGAGCAACTCCAAATCAGAATATGTTGGTGTTATCTAAAAATCTTAGTCTCTGGAAGATATTATGCTTCATAAAATGAATTCTTAATCCTAACAGACACAAAGAGAAACTAACTGGGGAATGTTAACCCACATTTGGATGCACTTCATGCATTTTTTCCGAATTCTTATACAAAAAAGTTTTAGTGTCTGGAGTTTGTCTTGCAGCTCTCACGTACTTTCAAGTGTATGAAGACAGTCACTGCTTTCTGCTTTTATTGTGCTATGTAGCTTAGACAACTGCATGTCTCTCCAAAATTCTGTGCTTTTTATTGAAATCCTGCCTTTACCATGCTGATTATTATTCAGTGCTTAGGCAAAAATACGGCAAAGGCAAATTTTCAGCAATAACACCACAACACACAGGAAGGTTCTTCCTATTCATGAGTCTCTGTTCAGATTCTCTGTTCTCCATATATTCCTGAAAGGGACTCCCCAAAAGTCACTGCTAAAATGTCTACAGCCTTCAAGATGGGGTCTTTTGGGAGAGATCCCCCATTTCAAAATACTCTGATGTGAAAGCGGCAATTTGTGTACAATCATCAATAATCTTTAAACTCTTTAAACCTGTTCTCATCTTGTACGGGTAGATTTCTCATGGTACATCCAACTTAGTAACACAAGTCCCATGAGCCTCCCCATGCAATTGCTCTCCATGTCATGCTGGCCCTTGTGAAAGTTCTATCCCAGCTATCAGAAGGCTAGCTTTAAAGCAAGGTGTAACTTCTTTCTGTACTCTTGATACAGGACACATTCAGGTTTGTTTCGTTGTTCTCCTTGAAGATGACAATGAAGTGCTAAATAAAAGAGATTAAATTTTGCAGCAATTCTGCTGCTGTGTTTCTAATTATTCTAATAAGAATTTTGTGCCTTGGCTAGATGCTGGGTAGAATGAAAGTATTTTAAACTTCCTGTAAGAAAACCAGCCTATACCAGTGTGGCTCACAATCCCAAATTCAGATCGGTCATTACTGTTGATAATAAATATTTTCATAAGTAAGTATGGGGTTTTGAGATAATGGTGTTATTGCTTGTTTAAATTATTATAGCATGGGGATGCCAAACAGAAGCAACAGCATCATAAATCCTTAAAAAGGACAGCGATTAAGTGTACTTGCTTTTTCTTTGGCAATAGAAAATCAAAGCCTCTGTAGCTCTCAGCAGTGCAATTTTCTGATGACAAAACTATCTCCTCAAAATCCTTTCAATATGTAAAAGCTAACTTTTTCTCTCTCCATTAAAACATATGCAAAAATGTATAAAAAAATTACAACTCACTAACTTCAGATCACAAACACACATGTAACATCACTGAGGATGAAACCATAGGTTTGTCACTTGTACAAGCAAAATATTCGCTCATATAGTGTCACTGCATTGATGAGTCATTAATATAAATCGCACATTTAAAAATGAGTTGAGAATTTGTCCTTTGGGGTTTTATTTGGGGTTTGGGGGGTATTTTTTTGGTGGGTTTTTTCATTTTGTTTTCATTCTATTTGTTTTTTTTGTTTGTTTGGGTTTTTTTTTCTTTTTACAGATCTGGCAACATTCTTTTGTTTGCCCCAGATATATATATATCTATCTATATATATCTATATATATATCTGGGGCTGCATTAAAAGGAGTGTGACAAGTAGGTTGAGTAAGATGATCCTGCCCCTCTACTCTGCTCCTTGTGAGACCCCACTTGGAGTAATGTGCGCAGTTCTGGTGTCCTCATCATAAGAGGGACATGGAACTGTTGGAACAAGTCCAGAGGAGGGCCACGAGGATGATCAGGGGGCTGGAGCACCTCCCGTATGAAGATAGGATGAGAAAGATCAGACTGTTCAGCCTGGAGAAGAGAAGGCTCTGTGGAGACCTCATATTATTCAGGTACACTGAATGATTGCACTTTTTTTTCGCCAGGCATTCACCAGTAGTCACTGTGAAAAATAGACATTGGATTAGACAGACCTTTGGTCTGAGCAGTTGTCTCTCTATTGAAGGATATTTTTTCTGTACTGAAAACTAGTTCAGGAGGACTTCTGCCATGTTGCTTAATACTGCACATAAATCTTTTTATATCCCATAATAAATACCAAGGACATACTGAATTTCCACAAAACCAAAAGTACCAAGCTTTATAAACCAGCCTGAGTCAAACTAAATAAAATTCCACCCGTTACACTAATGGAGTTCCAAAGTCCCCCCAAAGCCCAGAAACATTGGCACAGGGTACACTTTATGTAACAATTCCGTGGAAAACCCTTAGAAGTGCTGGAGTAACGCTCTGCTTTTCCCCTACCACAGGAATGATCCACAAAACAATATAAAATCAGTTGTCAGTTCAATTAATTTTCATCCAGCCAAAACAAAGAAGATGCCTGTAACTTGGCTTCCTTTACTCTCCTGGAGGCTTTATGCCATCAGTGCATATCAAGAGAAGAACAGCAAATGGCCCCATTTGCCTAACGGTTTAGATTAGAAGCTACTGCTAAACAGTAAATGAAGAGCCATTCCTATGTGGATTTGGAAATCACTTGCTTCAAAAGTGCTCTCACTTTTTCCCCCTACCCCCAGAAAATATTTTTCACAAGAAATAACTGGTTGGGTCTGGGGTTTTTTTCACAGCACAGTTTTCTTCCAGAGCTGAATTTTAGAAACACAAATAAGTAGATGTCGTATCCAAGAAACACAGTTTTAGGCCTGTAAAAATACTTTTCAATAGTACTCTAAGCTTTATCACAGTAACATCTTAATCTTTCCCCAAAAAGATAAAATAACACAGTTTAGCTCCGCTTTGTTTTAAAAGCAAGTACTTTCACAGCAGTTCAGTGATAACTCAGCACTTCTGCAAAATAACCCTGGACTCTGTCGTTAGAGAGCACTGCTTTCTTGGGCACTGCATTTAACTGTTAAAATATTCCATTCTATCAGAGTATGAGGATACTTACCCTTTTCCAAAGACTTACATATGCTGATGTCAAGATAATGTATTAAAGAAAATCCCCAAACTTGAAACAAATTCCACAGGGACAAGATACAGTCACTGGACTAACTTTCTGTTAGGCACAGCATGCATCTGAAAGTGACCTTACCTTCAAATGGAGTGTTATGGAAGAGGTGACTGAGGTAGGAAGGATCAACCTGGAACCTACTGGCAAACTATTAATCTACTACAGCCTTTTCAGAAAATAAATTCTGGAGACATCGTGTTAAAGATAGTTTAATGCCAGTGTTTTACAAAACAACATTAAAAATAATCCCAACATAGGTACTGATTCCATTAACATTTTTATTGAATGACATTTGCTCATTTTGATTCTTTTATTCTCATGTCCTCATTTTCAAATAGGACTTAAATAACTATTTTTCCAGAGAATGTCAATACTGAGATCTGTTTACAAAAATGTCTGAGACCACCCAATACCATAGTATTTAAGTAATAATGGTGTATGATGAGTCCCTATCCCTTCTTTTGCCAGCTTAACCACTAACAGTTGAAACAGTAATGCAATATCTTACAAAAATAATTTTCAAGATTTGTTTGTGTATTTTAAGAAAACTCCAGAAGTATTATCATACTTTCTCTTTTCCAAAAAGAATACTGACTATCGCACCACTTTTCTATTTCATCTGGCTTCTCAGTTTATTACATTATCCTCTTTTTGGTTATCACAGATGTGATCTTCAGGAAGGAAAACCACAAATATCCTCCAATGAGGAAAAGTTTAGGCTGTGATCCTGAAGACATATATATACACTTCACAAAGCCACAAAACGTAGTCCCATCCTTGAGAAACTTCAGAGTCAGATGACAAATGTAATTTGTTTGTTGTAGGCAGATATAGAATCTTTTGTGTATTGCACAGTCTAAACAAGTAAATAGTAGTTTACAGGTGCATATTTTCAAATTCTTAATTATATCTAATCACTAAAAGTGACAGTCAAAAATTACCCCTAAACAGATGCATCCTGACTCTAACGTAATCTAGGCCAGATTCTGAGTCTTGGCTTTGTCTTTTTGCACATAATTGTGTGCTGACACCAAAATAAGAAGTCCACATTAAGGCCTTTGAAAAAACCAGGTCATCATTTACCCAGGCCTGCATTTCCATTTAATTCCCATCTCTTGACCCATGTAAACTTGCCAACTCATACTTTAATTTATGCTAAGTACTCAAATATTTTACCATTTATATGAACAGAAGTAGCAGGAATGAATATGGAGTGATATCAAAATTTAAAAAACTGCATCTTTAGAAATTTACTGACACTCCTTTTATAAAAGACACATTAACAAGTAAACTATTCTGCAATTAAAACTGATACATCACCTTAAGAAATCTGATTCAAAGGCAATTGAATGTTCCAATGTCACTGTTATAATGGATAATTCATGTTCTCAGCATGACATTATGATTTAAGAGGCAAACACATTTTGCCTTCTCAGCAATTACTTTTTTAAATCATGTGTGTTAAAGATTGTGTAAGTAACTGCTATCAACCATTTATGATTTCTCTCATGAAAGCTTCCCGAATCTAAACATTTTCTTCAGTCTTTTTTCAATAAATTGGCACTTAAAGTAGATGCATAATAATATATTTTGACTGCATCTTTTTTTTTAAAGTAATAAAAATCAATCTGCCATAGTTTCAAAGTTTCCTGAATAGGCTTAAAATGCATCTCTCGTAGTCTATGCTACTTTAGTGTTAAATAATGAGGTAGTACATTGTTCCAAAATTGTTCTGAATTATGTAAACCATTTGCTACATGCTGTTTGGACTTCATTTTTTGTTTAGAGCTGTTTGGTAAAGCAGTATTTTCTGTCTTCTCTGGCTTCCTGATTTTGTTTTTCTTTTGTGGAAGCTTATTACTATAATTTATTCTTTTACCTTTTGCCTTTTCCTCTCCTTCTTCCTCCTCTTCCTCTCCCTCCCCTTCCTCTCCTTCTTCCTCTTCTCCCTCATCCTCCTCTTCTTCTTCCTCTTCTCCCTCATCCTCCTCTCCCACATCCCCTTCCTCTTCTTGTTCCTCCTCTCCTTCTTCCCCATTTTCTTCTTCTTCCCCTTCTTCTTCCTCTTTTTCCTCTTCTCCCTCTTCTTCCACTCCCTCTTCTTCTTCTACATCCTCTTCTCCCTCTTCTCCCTCTTCTTCATCCATTCCCTCTTCTTCTTCCACATCCTCTTCTCCCTCTTCTTCATCCATTCCCTCTTCTTCTTCCACCCCCTCTTCTCCTTCCACCCCATCTTCTCCTTCTTCTTCTTCTCCCATTCCCTCTTCTCCCTCTTCTTCTACCCCTTCTTCTCCTTCTTCTTCTTCCACCCCCTCTTCTTCCTCTTCTTCTTCCACCCCCCCTTCTTCCTCTTCTTCTTCCATGCCTCCCTCTCCCTCATCTTCTTCAACTCCTCCTTCTCCCTCATCTTCTTCAGCTCCCCCCTCTCCCTCTTCTTCTTCCTCCCCTTCCGCTTCCTCATCTTCTTTTTCCCCTTTTTCTTCTTCATTTTCCCACTCCTCATTTTCATCTGCTTCTCTATCCTCCCCTTCTGTTTCTGGCTCTGCTCCTTCCTCTTCCTTATCTCTTGTCTTGTCTTCCACTTCATCCTCCCCTAGCTCCTTAGTCCTCTTATTTGCATCTTTCTCTTCCTGTTCTTCAGATATCTCTTCTTCCCTCCCTGCCAATGAGTCTTCTAATTCCTCCTCCTCACCCTCTTTGTCTTTTTCATTCTCACTTTCTTTGTTTTTATCTTCATTTTCCTTTTCATCTTCTCCTTCCTCCTCTGCCTCTACTTGTTTTTCTTCCCCTGCCTCTCTGTCTTCATCTCCTTCCTCACTCTCACCTCTTCCTTCACTTTTAACCTGTTCTTCCTTTTCTTTTTCAGTGTTTTCCTCTTTGGTATACTCCTCTTCCATATCCTTTCCTCCCTCTCTCAGCATTTCTTCCTCTATCAACCTCCATTCCTCATCTCCTTGCTCTTTGCCACCTTCCTGATTAATTTGTTCCATCTCTTCTGAACCCTCATTCTCACTATCTTTTTCAGCCTGTGATTCCTCTCTTTCATTTTCTTCATTATGTTTTTCCTCTTCATCTCCTACTAAAACTTCACCTCTAACTTTTTTACTGTCACTCTCTTCTTCCTCCTCCCCTCGTTCATCTCCACTGTCAATTGTTTCATCTAATTTTCCACTTTCACCCTTTTCACTGCCTTCATTCTCCTGCTCTTGATTAGATTCCTCCTCATTCTTCATTTCTAAATGTCTGTCTTCATCAGATTTAACTTCAGAGTTTGTTTCTTCCTCATTCAAGCTTTTTATATCAGTCTCTTCTACACATTCTTTCCCACTGTTTGCAGCTTGCATCTCCTCAATCTCATTGTCTTCTAAGTCCAAATCTTTCACGTCTTTTACTGCTTTAACGGCCTTGTGGACCTTTCTGCTTTCATAGTATTCTTCATCTTTTTCTCTCCTTTTAAGTACAAATTTTGCAAGATCATTACTATTTTCCTCAGTTGAAGATGATGACACAGATATTTGCTTCAGAAAATGAACGTTACTTTTAAACCCTCTCTGCTTTTCACTGTTTCCTTCTCCTCTGACGCGTATTCTTTCACATTTATCAGATTTTTCAACAACATCCTTTTTTTTGTTTTCACTTTCAATTGCTTCTTGACTTCCTTGCTTTTTAACAGGACAGTATTTTTGTGCAATTAATGAGTCTGCCTGGGGCTGATCTCTGGATGCAGGAGGAATTACACTGATTTTTACGGATTGCTTAGATTTAACAGCTTTTGACTTGCTATAGGAAAAATTTGTTCTTTCAGTCAGAATTTGCTTTTCAGTGGGAAGATCCTCTCTGACAAATTCAGGATTTTCCAAGTATACGTTTTCCCTTTTCACTAATCTGTGTTTGTTCCTACTGATTTGTTGAACACCACTTTTCAAAGTACCAACAGTTTGTGCGTTCTCAGATTTACCTTCCATTGCATTTTTTTTGGCCACTGGCTTCCCCACAAAGGCACTACTTTTTTCAAAGTCTTGTTCTGGTAACTCTGAAAGTGAAGACTCCTTTTGTGAAGAGCCAGAGTCTAATTTTGAGCCCGCCCTCATTAAATCAGAATCTTTGTTTTTCAGCCCACCCTTACCATCTCTTTTCAGTTTCACATTTTTATTGTTCTTCTATTCCATATGAGAAGCAGAAAATTAAAAAGAAAGAAGAAAAGCATTAAAGACAAATGACAGCAAAAGAAAAAGATTACAAATACATCTGAACAAGAGAAGAAAATTTGCATGAGCGAACTAAAAGATAGAATAGAAGGTATGGTATTTCACATGAAATGAATTTACAACTGCCAATACTAGAAGAATGTAACATTCTCTTGATGGTAAATGTACTACTACACCTTTTTCACTATCCAAGAACTCAAAGTGAATGCAGTAAGGACTGTGCAGACAATCTCATGTCCCATAAGCTAAAGCGCATGCAATGCATGAAGTTGTATGAACAAAAGGAAAAAACCTGCAGTTCCCTTATACCTTCCTCTACCTTTCCCCTTGCGAAATCTTTTAATACACTCACTTTTATGCTCTAATAAATTAGAAAATCTGCTGTCTTTCTACTCTAAATTTTTTACTTATTTAACAAATTCTGCAAAATAATTTTAAAATATAAAATTACAATGAAATATACAAAATGCCAAAATGCTGTGATCACTTTAGGACTGAAATAGAAAGGTAATACAAAACCATTTGAATTTCATAATTAAAATCAGTATTATTGTTCCTTTATGTATATTCCATGGTGAATGTCTGTAAATAAAATCCTTCCATTGTGTCTCAGAAGTCAATGAAAATACCAAAACTAGAGATATATATGTAATCAGCTTAAGTTACAAAGTATATATGATTGATTTTCGCCCCTTAACTGATGAAGTATTATATACTCTTGTCTTAGACTATGCTGAATACTTCCAAGTGTCTACACAAATTCTCTCTGACTTCAGTCAGCTTCTTAGAATTTTACCTTGTGGATATTCAGAAAATTAGCAAGAGGAGGCCTATAAAATTTGCTCAGCTTTTCTAAAACTCAAAGCAAGACAATAAAGTACAAGGATAATACAAGAATTACAGATATTTTATACATCGGTGTAAATATAAATATATATACAATTAGTTGCAGTACCTTTTGTTTTTGGAGTGGTGATAATTTCAAGGACTGGTCACTGTGATTCAATGTCATTGCATGTGTCTGCAAAAAATAAGATCTATATTAAAAAAAATAAATGACTAATAGGGAAAACAGCATCAAAGCCCGGTTCTACTAAACAGAGCTTGAGACAAATCTGTACAAACACACAACTTAACTATTCCACTTCCACTCCCTCACTTACTGCTTATAAAGAGAGGGGTAACCAGCTTAAATGTCAACATCTAAACTGTCTCTAGAGGCTAAAATCTACCTCTCTTACAGCCCATAAGTGCATTTTAGATGCACCTTCTACTTACCGTTAATTGTGGCTAAAAAATATAATGCCTTGCTCCCTCATCATCACAATCCGCAACATAACATTCAGTTTGATACGACAGCCTTGACAGAACATTGTTAAAGAAACATTACACAGAATAAATTTTCATTGGAATCCAATCTCACTCTTCTACATAAAGCAAAAAACCAAAAGGCAAGGCAATGTCGAATACTACTAGGTGGGCAAAAAGAGCAAGATTTTGGTCATCCCTTCCCATGTACTACAAACAAGGAAATGTTCTCTGCTGCAGTTTGTTAACTGCTTATGGTTTAATAACAATACCCTTTTTCAACATAGTCAGGATAGACAGTTTGGGTTTTGACTCCCAAGAATTTGTGTCATCAATATGCTATTAAAGGGTTTTCCTCCTCCGCACGTCAATAAGAAGTATGTTGATACAGTTTAGAAAAAATGAAACTACACTGTAACAGATTATTTCATTCAGATTCAAGAAGAGCAGTTCTTTCATTTTGTACTTTGACAAGTTTGTCTGACTTTTTTAAGATTTATTCTTTCATTCTGATTAATGTTTTAAAATTGATTCACTATGCATTAGAAAACAAAAAAGGAGAAAAAAAGTCTGGCACATAAGGTGCACAATAAATTATAAATAAATGTCTCAATAAACTAACAAAGGCCACGTTGTGCATTATATCTAAACCCAATTTTTTTCTTGTAAATGAAAAGAAAGCTTTATAACTTAAATGGTATGCACTGATTGTTAAATTACTAAGTACAAACAAGTAACAATTCCTGTAAAGCATGCAATCCTTTCAGCGTAACTGACAGCATACTCTGAGCCAAGACCACAGTGGGTTCCTCATTTGTTTCCATTCCACTGAAGTTAAGAAAAAAAAAACAACCCAACAAAAAATCCCCAACATCTTTTCAGTGCAGTGCATTAAGACCAGGACATGCCAGATCTGCCAAGACAACAAAATATTTTGGAGAGGTGCACAACTGATAAGGTGAACGTATTTTTTAAATAAAAGAAATACGTATGAACATGCTTGGGTCTCACAAAATAACCAAAATGTCTGCATTTGGGTCTTTCCTTTAATGTGATCCACCTGTACTAAATAAGCTCTTCTTGAAAGAGGAAAGGACAGATTTCTGATTAATTTCCTGCAATTCTGTCTTGGAAATCCTCAAGAAAATGAAGGTCAGAGATAGAGATCACCATGTGGTATGCAGTGTCATTCTCCTTTTTCTTCTGAGGTAAAGAGGAGGGAGGGGCTGCACCACCTGGGACTGCTTCATTCTCTTATTACAACATCCCTTATTACAACTTTACTTGGAAAATAAAATCAAACTTTAGCATTGAGTATTGATGGTATGAAATGCATGCTCATTTAACAGTGTGTCAGTACTTCTTAGTGTCACATACAATGTTCTGGGCTAGCCGTGAGTTCTACACTAGAACCTGAAATACAATTTAGCTGCTTTATTCTTTTTCTGCATAAAAATGTTTGACTCACAAATTCTTTAGTGGAATATATTACCATATTTAAGATGTCAGTTGTATCTCCAAGGTTTCTGTCATTATTTTCATTATCTGAATCTTCTTCTGCAGAATGTTCACCAGGTTTATCCTTCTGATGATTCTTTTTCTTTACTTCAAGGTAAAATAGGGGGAAGTAAACAAATACCATAGGAACAAACAATATGTAACCAGCAGAACACTCCATTCTTGTAAAATAGAGTAAAATACATTATCTCTATTATAGTGACACAGAAGTCCTGAGATTCCCGATTTCTCTAGCTTAAGACATAGCAGAAACACTTCCGCTTTCTTTTCATCAGTATTAACATCAAAGGTAGCTCAGCAATGTGGCTTCAGCACACTGTAGATCTCTGACCATTTCTTCAGGCTTTCAAAGCATAAATACTACATGGGACAAAGTTTCTTTTGGATAATCTCTTTAATTAGTACCACCTAGACTAAATTAGCTGCAGTCATATTATCTACATTAAACATTATCTGTGTAATGGATGGAGAGACAGTGAATTTAAATTCAATACTGCATCATAAAAATGTAACTACATAATTTTCAGGTTCATCTCAAATTCATCAGGTATATGACCAATTTCATATGGCACAAATCCTGAGGTTCTAGGCCTCAGAAGACTCTAAGGGCAATTTAAATTTCACTGCATTGCTTCCTTAGAACCAGAAATGCTAACGGACATGCTGGCAGTTTTATAAATAATAATCTCAATTCTAACTGAATTACTTTCTTTCAAATTGGATTTGACTGTCCAATAAGTCTGAGCTAACTTTCACACAGAAGCACTGCATTCTGCACTCTAGCGTTGCTCTTCCTGGGAAATCACGCATGCCCAAGAATCCAGATAAAGTCAGAACTGCTCTAGAGAATCTGTGTGTTAAGATCAGTGCTGTATCAGTATCACTGTTATGCAGACTTTTGCATTAGCCAGGGTATTGCAAATCATTATTATCTTAGATAACAGAGAGTGAAGAACACTTTTGCACTTCTTCACTTCTAAGTGATGAAGAAAGATGTAAGAATTAGACCTTTCTTTTACCCAAGGTCTCTTGTAGGCCCTTCTGGGTTTTTAAGATTGCTCCTAATCAATTTTTTTCTGTAATTCTTTTTTTTTTTTTTTTGTGAAAATGGAGAAAGTGGTTACTAATCTCACAGTAGTTTTGTAAAGTTCTATTTCTACAGAAGAAACCACAGGTACAATTTAGAAGTTGTTTCTCTTTCACTCAGCCCTCCTCTAAATCTTTTGAGTACGTTTTCCAAACATGAACAGTGTGAGGCAATGTCATGTATGCATATCTTAACTGTCATGTCTGTACGCCGCCAGACCCTACTGATACAAGACTGAATTTAAACCTTCGTTTAGGTTCAAACAGCATTTGTTTATGAACGATGAGAGCCAAACCACGTAATTATCCGAAAACAGCTGCAAGATATAGGGACACTTCACCTTTTTTATGGCGTCTGTGCTTCCTAGGTTCAGCTTTAGGAAGACCTGTTGTAGAAAACCAGAATGGACTAGTCTTGCTAGTCACAGGTAGTGAAGATTTTAAGAAGCTTTCTCCTAGCGGAGGCAGAGTTTGTGCCATTCGACTAAACTGTTCTGGTGACTTTTCCTGCAGAAGATTAAAAGAACTTACATTGAGAATAAGAGCAGAAGGATAAAATGTAAGCAACCTTTTAGTATTTTCTTTTAGTTGATGATACAGTGTTGTAACTTTGTATGGGAAACATAAACCAAATTTCTTTGATATTTATATTATTTACAGTTCTAAAAAGTGGAGAAGTATTGTCCAGGCTTTGGCTGGGATACGGTTAATTTTCTCCATAGTAGCTGGTGCAGTGCTGTGGTTTGGTTTTAGTCCTAGAACAATGCTGATAACACACCTATGTTTTAGTTGTTGCTAACTAGCGCTTACCTTGATCAGGGTAAGGGCTTTTCAGTTTCTAATGCGCTGTCAGTGAGGAGGGGCACAATAAACCAAGGGGACGCATAATAGGTATATAGTGGGGGGATATTTTAGGTCTCTCCACAATAACCTTAAAATACAGATGAAGGAGATAAAGAACTTTGATTTTTACTTAAAATACTAGCATCTCAAATAATGTTGAGGTATTTAATCCACAACATCAATATAGGTTTACAAAATAAATGTGGCTTTGTGGTAGTTTTCAGACAAGTAGGTGAAATAATCCAACTCACGGTGTTCAATGAAATCATAAGGAATGTGTAGTGGAGAGAAAGGAGAAGCAATTACAGGGTCTTAGGATCATTTTAAGCTGATTGGAAACTTTGTCCTTTGATATCTTACAAAACTATGAGCTTGTTTAATACATTCAAGGACTCAAAGGGAACAACAAAAAGAGGTCCTTGCTATTTTTAAAAATATTTCTAACATGCTGGAATTTAAAAACCACAAAAGCAATTTGAGTCTTTTTCATAGAAATAAACAAGCAAAATCTTACCAACGCCTATCTTCTACCTGCATTCAATTTTGAGACCAGAATAGGTATTCATTCTTCTTTTTATACATTAAAATTATACACATAATTTAAGGGCATACATTTATCTGCTGGGTATACGCTGTGACTTTAAACGTGATTTTGTTTCCTAACAGAACTATGACAACTCTAAGCAGTTCTGAATTTACCCTCTCTCGACGTCGCATTCGTGCTGATGTTAGTTGTAAGGTGTTTGTTAGTAGCAAATCTCCACTTATTTTAGAGATTGTAGTAGTTAAATAGCTTTCATGTAGATCTTCTAAGAGCACTTCTTCAAATCCTTTAGGTCTTGGAGCAGCAAAAACTAGCATGTGACAACCACCGCATGCAACCTACAGCATCAAAAGAATTATCTGGTTATTTCATTAGCAAGAATCAGTACAGGGACCACATTTGCTTACAATCATACGGGTCTAGAGTGTAAGAAAAACATAGTGAAAATAAGCGACATTAAATAGCTTCAAATTTAGTTCCAAATGATGCTAACAAGATAGAAGTACTTAATTATGTTTATTAATGACCAGAGATCTATGTTCACTTTTTTACTAGAATACAATATATTTGTATTGAACAGAACTCAAGATAGGTCTATCAAAAATTGACAGAGAAGAAAGCAAAGATATTGCAACTGATTTTCAAGGGATTTGTGATAATTATTTTTATGCAAGTTAAATGTTATCAGTGATATGAACCTAGGTATTTTATCCCCAAATCCACAAAAAGTAAAGCAAGTCCTACACCCTCCAACAGACAAAGTATTATTACATAAAGATCAGAGGTTTCACTTTTAACAAGTTTAAAACCCTCACCACTTCTGATAAAATGTCCTTAAACTCTAAGTCCAGTAAAGAAACAAAAGTGATCAACAGAATTTTGCTCAAAATTTTGCTCAATCCTGAGTCATGTTTGCATTTCTGATGATGGCGATTCTGTCATGTTTATTTCTTAACATAGCTCAAGAAATAGATTAAAATAATGCCCTTAAGAGAAAAGAGTATTTCTCCTTTCTCAACGTATTTGGATTCAAAAAAGCAACTCCTTCACTTTTCCTAAGGTTTAAAAATATCCCAAAGCAACTCCTTCGCTTTTCCTAAGGTTTAAAAATATCCCACTGTACAAATCAGCATTAAAATTAAAAAGTTCACACCCTGGTGTTTACAGAACAGATGTGAGTTTCCCCCTACTGCCAACAATCCCAGAACAATAAATATTTAATTTTATAGGCTGACACAGCTCCATAGACCAGAACACTACTGAATAAACCCCTGAAAATCAGTCTAGATCTCTAGTCCAAGCCAAACAGATTCTGAACTAAATGAAGAGTGTGGTGAGAAAATATAATTTCGTTTTTATTTAAATTTGTGTTGTCTAATTAAGTGTTACGGAAATAAATAATTCTGTGATGAGATTTCAACTGTCATTAATAAAGTTTCATAAAAAGATAAATAGTTTGATGTCTGAGAAGCATGAACAGGAGTTTTACCAAAAGGACCGTGAACCTCAAGAAATTATAACACAGAGTAGGGTCAAACTGATTTGTAAAATTCTCTTCTCCAAGGCCTAACTTGCCGTGTCGCCCATCTCCAAAAGTAAACATGAGGCCGTTCTCTGTATGTGGGAAAAAAAAGGGGGGTCTAATCAATAACAAAGATTTAAAATAAAATTAGGATGAAAGCATCACAAACAAAATAACAGGACATGCAAGTAAGGAATGTTTTTCTTCCAAAAGCAAATACTGAACAATTATTTTTTAGATTTTCAACAGATGAATATGATAAAAAAATAATACATATTTTCAGGCAAAGTACTGCCTGAGATGAGAGTTAGTCTAGATAATTTGTAAAAAAAATCCAACAACAAAATAAAAAGACTGAAACTGTATAGATACTATATAGAAAAAGAAAAGAATACTTGTTAGTGAGGCATGATAATGAGGTTATAATTCCCCAGGAGATATTGTGTACAGAGTTACGCATGGCATGGCTGTGGATCCGGCTTTCCCACCTGTTCACTTGACTTTTTGAGCTAGTAAGTTTGTGTATCTTTTTCTACTGCTCATTTTATAAATAAAGCTTTTACAGTATAAGAGAGAGCATTTCATATTTTTCATATATTTCAATGGAAGTGCATTTCATATTTTTTCATTTACATACCTGCTATTACAGCAGTATGATTTTCCCCACATGTAACGTTAGATATTTTATACCTCTTCAAGTATTTCACAGACTTTGGTACTGAAGTTTCAAAAATAAAAGTACCATGTCCCAGCTGGCCATGTTGTCCAAGTCCAAAAGTATACACATTTGTCTCTGAAAATATACAGCCAAAGTTAACAATAAATATGCTGATATATATAACCTGCTTTCTCTTACCCAAATGGAAGTCAGACTACATCAGCATCAAAAAAGCAATGTTTTATTACTTAAAAAAATGTACCAACTAATCAAATACATTTATCAAATAATAATAAAATACAACAAAATAAAACCCAGGAAATTAAGTACTGAAATATATACACAAAATAATCTTGAATGGCTCAATATGCAATATGTTTTCTAATATACCTGCAAAGCAATCCACTTATCTCATGTACACAAAATATTAGGTAACAAAAAATTTTATGGAAGTCTATGTAATGGAATTAATTCAAGACCAAAATGTTTATATATATGCGCAATTTCAAGTACAGAAAACTCATCCTAATTTCTGGTTACATACATTTACACTGTCTGACCCTAAATTTAATAGGCTAAACCTCTCTAAACTGAATATTAATTTGTGTATATGGATTGGAACAATAACAGTAATTTTCAGTGTTCTGATCAGCTACCAAATCAGCCCTGCATTAAATATAGAGAACACTATAATTGTGTTATCTTGTGACAGAATAATCACCTTTCCATATTTTGCCTGTTTAATGGACTGTTTGTGCCAGGAAAAAAAAAGAACTTCTCCAAAGCAACAAAGCTTCTTGCTGTGTCCATCCCTAGCACGACATCACAACAGGGCAGACTGTGAAGCTTGGAAATCTTGATGAGGTCGTGCTTGAAAAGAGAAATTTAGACACTAAGATTTTTTGGGAAAAGGAGAAGTTTTTCATAGAACTGTATTTCCTGCCCCCTTTTTTTTCTCCATGTAGGCAACAAGAAAAGCTAGAGAAGTACTACCTAAGGTACTTGAAAAATTATTATTAAAATCTGGGAAAAACGGGGAAGAACAAAAAATATTCTACTTCAAGCATAAAGATCTGAGACCTGGGAGCAATGTATCATTATGTCATTGTTATGAACACAGTGCAGAGCATGCCTGCTCCTGCTGCACAGGTGCCACCAGATCAAAAATGTCACCATGTATAAAAGCAAGAGAGGAATGGCCATCCACAGTGGAATTTGTGGAACAACAAATGGCAGAGAATCTGCTTTTTAAGAACTTCTTTATGTCAAGGAAATAAGGCCACTGGAATAGCAAAGTACGTTCCAGTGCCACAGAATTAGTTTATAACGTGTGACCAAATTCTTGGAGAGTCACAGAGTGGAGAAAAATTAAAACCAAATGACATTACCATTCCCTCAAACTAACCTTGCAGCACTATCAGGGAAAGGGAAAGCAGAGAACAGACCAGATTCCATATACCATTATACACTTACTAAACTCTGATTTCAAAGGAACCATGATGAAATGTTGTAACACTAGATACGGAAATATTCCTTCTAAGAAAGGGTTTGCCTCTTCTGCCCCCTTTAAGATGTTCCATATTAATGTACCATGAATTCACACCATAAAAAACTCAATGGTCTCACACAAAAGTGACTGCAAACGTTTCTTTATTTAACTAAATGTGATAGTAAAGCTCCCTCTGCTGGACATTTCAGTGCTTTCAGCGTAAGAAAGCAACACTACAGGATCTTAGTAAGAAGAAGAAATTTTATGTTAACATTTAGCCTTTTGCATAAGAATCAAGAAACTACACTTGAAAGACAGGAGCTTTCTTTAAGCAAACCAAAGTCTCATATGCATTTTAGCAAATTACTTTCTCGGGATGGCTGAGCCCTTAAATTCTGTTTTAGAGTACTGTGTTTGTCTTCAGATTTCTATGGGAACTGGCCATTTTCAAGTTGTATGGCTTTATCTGATTACCATAATTATTTTGATTGAAGTTGGGTTTTTTTCCCACATTATCTGTAATCCTAGCTTGAAACAATGCCTTCTGAATTTGTGTTTGGAGTGAGCTGTTCTGAAATGCTAACTTGAAAAGTACAGGAAACTATTTTCTCTGTTTCTACAGACAGTGAGAATGGGTCAACCCAAAACCAGGTAAGAGAGGCACCTAAATTTTGTTCCTCCTGAATTTGCTTATTAGTCAGTTATCAAGGCACAAGAAGACAAAAACTTTGCCCATTTCTTATTTACCTCTCTGTGAAGAAGTGAGGCCAAGCTTCAGTAATCATCTCATTTAGCAGAAATTACATATTTCCTCCAATCTGTCTTTATAAATGCATGAGAAGTCTATGGCAAAGTAATCTTATAGACTAGGTGATAAAATTACTCTCTTCAGTCTCCCCTTGCCCTGTCTGCTCTCCACTTGGCTTTGGGGTAAGCCAGCTCAGCTAGCTAAGTTTGGAGGGGGTTTGCTGCCTTGACCCTTCCACAGGAGACTACAGACCGGTCAAGGAGGCAGTGCCACAGCGGTACAAGGGGAGAGGAAAGACTTCTGGCCACATCAGCACAAGGGAAGCAGCACTGCCTCCAATGCATTACAAGGAAGGCTCAGCTGTATTAACAGCTTGCAGAAGAAACAGCAGAAGTCCCATCTTGGCCTCCAGACAGGAACTGCTTTCTCCACAGCATTAAAAGGACCCTTGAAGAACAGATAAATGGTTTAGAGCTTGTATAGAAGCCAATGGCTTCATAGTTCCAAGTGACCTCCAGAACCTGAGTGCTGGGACTGCTCCTCCTTTACTTCCTACATTTTCTTTTTTGGAAGAACAGGGATATTTCTCTCTAACTGTGTATCTCCCATCTTTGCAGGTATCTTCTTAAGTACTTAACAGTTTTTTAATCTCCATGCATCTTTTTTAATTCTGCCAATGGGCTATTCACTCTTACAATAGTTTTAAACAGCTGAAAAATGTTACTGTAAAAATCAGCTGTCAACACAATACTCAGTTTTACCTGAGTTAGCAATTGGAGATTTCAATATAAATAGTATACAGACTGAAGAACGGTTTGAAAAATCTAGATAATCCTATATGGTTTGGTCAGTTCTGTCATGAAAAAGTAGAACTTTTTCATCCTTTTCACCCTCTTTCAAAAGGGTATCTTGACTTTTTAAGAGACATTGAGAAAGAAGAAAAAAAATACAACATTTTACATACTAACACACAAATGTGCTGTATTGTTATGTCAAATGATGTATTCTTGAAGGACTGCTTCACTTTTTCATTTGAAGAGATAAATCTGCTTTCCCTCCTTTCAAAGGATAAAAGGACATAAAATATCTTTTTATAGACAGGCTTATTCCCAGAGGATCTGTCATCATCTGAAAAAACATGGAAGATATTAAGCCCACTTCCAATCATCTGCTGCTTCTTCTCAAATTTCTAGATTCACAAATTATTATATTCTACTTTCTAAAAAGCTTTATTGAAAAAGTTTGCAAACTGGGTTTGCTGCTCTGTCATATTTCTTTTGAAAGTGACAACACCAACAGCTTCCATTTTCAGTAGGAAGCATTTGCAAGCATTGTGGGAGGTGGATGCAATTTTTTTCAGCCTCTGAGAGAAGTCACCTGGGATGAAGATATGATCTTCTTGAACTGGCCGATAGACTGTCATGAAATGAATGTTTGTGAGACAGCGAGAAAAAGCTTTTGCACAATAGGATTCTTAACTGTAATTTCTGATTATTCTCTAGAAAAGCTGCAAATACTAAAGCCAGAAGGGCAAATAAGACTTGCAAAGAAGATACCATATTCAACATTTTTAAAACCTTGTATCTTTAGAAAGTTTTTTTCTGAACATTTACTCTCAACAGTTCAACTTTTTGTTCTCTCTGAAAAAAAGAATGAGTTTCCCATTTTGGAGCCTCAGAAAAAAAAAGTATTATTTTAATACATACTTTCTAGCATTTACTCTGATTCTGTCTGGAGAGATTCCAAACAGTAGCTTGATTTAATAACCCAAATGGTCAGTGGTTCTGACCATACAAAATTGCCAACAGATTAGATAAGATAGTCATAAAAAAGAAGTCAAATGAAGTGCTTTGAAATAGACTATGTATGAGAGTCAGGAAGAAACTTGCCTCATACTCGGTAAGATAACTGCATTATGCTTTCTTCTAATTTGATAAACCCTAAGTAGAACTGATGAAAAGAAATGAGCCAAGATATGCAACAGTTTCTCCACATGATATTTTCTCCTAACCTATTCCTGTGTTAAAAGAGATAGATAGAACAGGGGAATATACAGTTGCCGGACACTCACTTCTAACTTTTTTTAAAATTCGAATGACACATCCTGAAAAAATTGGAAGACCCCAATGAAATGAAAGCTGCATCTCTATATAGCATGTTACTAAAGCCAAACAACATTCATTTTCATGGAAGATGATATACAAAATTCAGAAACTTTGCAAAATTGCACTACTTTCCTAATTTAGGAAAATGAGCTTAAAAGAGGTATAAATGTTTCTGCTCCTCTTTGAAGCTATATTCTCCCATCAGAATTCTGAATTTGTGGTCACATCATTTCATCTCAAGATGCAACATACACTTTCAGCACTTATTTCAGGTTAAGTTTCTGGTGCAAAGCCTGCAATACATGTGTGCTACACACACTTTTTCAATTATTACAGTGTCCAAATCTTTATTTTTTTCTCAATTTTTTTCCCCAAAATTTTCAGTCAGAAAATTTTCTGTACGGCAACATTCCTGACGACGTATCTTTTACTTGAGGCAATATTTCCATTTTCTGTTCAAAGTGTCGTAGGTAGAAGTTCACAGCTGTAGCCTATTCAATAATAGCTGAATCACACTAAAAACCTCATTTATGTGACCTTTTACTCTTATCACAACACCTATTAATCATTAGGAAAATGTATGTTGTTGGAGGATATTGTTTTTCTCTTCTCTTGACTCAACTGGATCTTCTGGCATTCAACACTTCGAACATCAACTACCAGCTAAGTCAGCACTGGACTTATTTGTCTTCTATTATGAATCTATTTCCATAGACAAGTAAACCTTGCATACTAAGACACTGACTTACTATGTTTCTTTCTTCACCGTGTTTGTTTCTTGACATTTATATTTTTCCTTTTTGTTTTAGCTGTCTTACAGATTTCACTACAATGATGATGTCATCCACGTCTACATCTTCATACTAAATATCTGCAACAGTCATTTGTTATGATGAAATTTTATCTCAAGAAAAACCATTAAAACAAAACATCTCTTAGTTGGCTGCAGATTTATGGTTTATAAAATAATCAATAATTATAATCAAAAACTTTCTGCAGATTTTCACTTTATAACCCATGAAATAATGCTGTGATTTATACATTTTCTGTCCCCAAATTTAGGATATTTTTTTCCTAATAATGATAATGTGATTTCATGTAAAAAAAATAATTTTATGACATAGAATACTGCCAGGGTAAGGCTGTATGTTGGTGGAAGAGAGACAAAGGCACTGAAATGTAGACAAATGTTTGCATTATTTCCTGGGTTGGCTACTGTGATTTCCTCTTCATAGTTTTCTCAAAGGAGTTTTAACCTAGGCAGAGTCTTGCACCTTGAGCCATTGTTACACATAAACTTTCTTAGCACATCACTTCTACCTTTACTCTCTCCAGCGGCTTACAGTACAATACCACATAATACTACTTACAATCTCCCTCATTTCAATTTTCAGTTTATATTTTAGAAATATCGGTTACATTACCTTGAAGGCACACCACCAGATTGCCAAAGGATGACTATTTAGCATCTTCAAAATACAGATTTGAGGACTGGTATCTATACATCCTACTTGTTTTTATAGCTTTTGCATTTTTGTAGGAGATTAATTTCAGACATATCATACAGCTGTGGAATTCATTACAAGCCAAAGCCAAACTTCCCTTTCCTAATTCTGTACTACGTAGTTCAGGATAGAACTTCTGTAAATAAATATCAATACTCCACATAAAGCCCTTTGAAAAGCTAGTTTTCCATTGACATACAACCATTTAATAGTACAGTAATACAGAAACTCTTCCAAGTACTAAACATACAACCCTGTGAACTAATATGTAACAGCTGTATTTAAATATATATATATACAAGTTATAAAAATCATCAATGTCTATATCTGTCCTAGTTTTGCATGTGTGCTAAAGATTCTGCGCAAAGTCATGGGCAAATTCTGCATCATGAGATAACTTAATCCATTTAGGTATCCAGTTGATTGTGCATCTCCAACACTATTAACTATTTGACAAGTGACTTCCTAAATAATCAAGGTATTTAAAATTTACTATAGAATATAAGCTTTCCTCTAAAATTTTCCTTCTCACACCAATACCACTTTCCAACTCCTTAGAGAAAAGAAACATCAATCACCCTTGTTGCACTAGGAGGTGCTGGCTTGTTACAATTCCGGTAACTCACACTCTGTAAAGTATCTGTTAAGATGCAATTTATTAGAGCTAAAAAAATAAAGAAAATGTTATCAATAATCTTATATCCATTCAGATGCCGGGAATCCCGAGCTGTGTGCAACTGAACAGGCCTCCAGCCAGGCAGAGATCCCATCCATGGAAGGTTAGCCATTTTGGTCATTTGGGCTCTTACAGGATTTTCTTACAAGCAAAATAATTCTACTCATCATTTATACTGTCAAATAAAAAACATTCACATGAGAACTTGCTGCTGAAATTTTAGATAAAGGCAAGGACACACAAGTAGTCCTTGCTGCTACCTACTTGGTACTGTACTGCTTGCGAGAGTAAGCTTCTCTGTTATAATTAGCCATCTAAGTTTATCTAGTAGCCAAGGGATATGCACAACATAGGCATAATCATCAAAACTATACCTGCAGCACAGAACAGGCCTGCACTTAGGTTAACTGTTACATGGCTTTCTACCTCCTTGATGTACAGTGTTCTTCCTGTTAGGACCACTTAATGTTTAAGATCACATCTTACATTTCAGTGGGATTTAAATTCTTTTAAGCGAATTGAGTTTACTGATTAAGTTACAGTGCTGTAAAAAGGGGCAGTTAAATTGTATACCTGTCAGCACCACAGTATGCTCTCCACCACAAGCAACCTTATTAACCTTTTCCACAATTCCCATTACAGGTTGTGGGACTCTGTTGTTCTTCAGCTGTTCAGGCATTAATCCCAGTTTCCCATTCTCAGGTTCTCCAAAAGTATAGAGCTCACCATCTCCTGTGAAAATATAAAACAGAGCAGAGATTCCAGCATGGACTCCGGTGTCCTCAACATAAAAAGGACAGGGAACTTTTGCAACAAGTCCAGAGGAGGGCCACAGGAATGATCAGGGGGCTGGAGCACCTCCCATATGAAGATAGGATGAGAAAGTTGGGGCTGTTCAGGCTGGAGAAGAGAAGGCTGCGTGGAGA